>JAPSGF010000068.1:1040283-1211037 GCA_035772895.1 Perdix hodgsoniae | reverse complement strand
GAAAGAAAGAAAGAAAGAAAGAAAGAAAGAAAGAAAGAAAGAAAGAAAGAAGAGATTGCTGGTTGTCTCATTGGAGCAAGAATAAAAATAAGGAAAAGGTTGTAATGAAAGGTAATACAGTGTGAAGGGAAAGACGACAAAACCATTGATATTCATCCCAGGCTAAGATTGATAGACAGGGCTTTGATTGCTTTTTCATGCTTTTATGCCTGTTGAAATCTGCAAAGCACTTTCTCTTCCAGTGTTGTGTGCCCAGTGCTCCCACATCCCCACAGTTCATTCTTGTCCATCTCCCACCTGTGCTGTATTCAGCAGCAGCTTTGGTTTACACTTCTATATGAGGTCTCCACTGCATTCTACCTCTTACTTTCAGAACTGATCTCCTCAGTGTATACACTGCTGCTCGCTTCAAGCAGCACCAAGCTATTCTCACGTTTTGAAGATTTCCATTTTTTTGTCAGGACATTAATTTCTACTAAAATGAAGATGGGATGGTGCCCGCCAACTGGCTTCTGCTACCCTAGAGTAGAGCTCTCTTCCTCAGGCACAGGCACAAATCATGCAAAACTTACCTATGATTTCACAGACTGAAAAAGATAAGGTCAGAGAATGAACTGATCAGGTAAATGCTAGGCTTGATCAAGGTATTTTAACCAAACTACACCTTCAGCAGGCAATAATATATAGGAATTATTTGTTCAAAACATGCCCTAGTCCAAGGTCATTGTCCTTTCTGCGAGGAACATCCTTGCTTCAGCAAGAGAACAGAAAAATACTCAGGAAGAACACAAATTTATTCTTTACTCCTCTTCGCCAAATGACAAGTAAGAAAGCTTTATCTTTCCTTCCCATGTGACCAACAAGAAAGTCTTTGACAGGGAAGGTTGTTTCTTTAACCAAGGATCTCTTTTTCCTTCAGTAAAATTGGTTAATTTCTAACCCTGAGAGGTGAAAGGCCATTTTCAGTCTCATTTTTAGAATTAGTGAGAAATGATAATGCCTGGTTTAGTGTTCAGTTAAATAACCATCTCCATCATTTATTTCCACAGACAAAGAAATCTTCTAAGGAAGATTCTTATCTACACAGAAACCATTCCTAGCAAGATATACTTACAAGTTTTCAATACGAATGCTGCAAAGCATTAGCCTTGACAGAAGGCTAAATTGTTTATTAATACAAGTCAAGCTTAATTTAATGCAGTTTCCACAGTTTATTTCATCTTTGTGGTTTCTAATACCAACCTGGTATTTCCTCATTTAACTTAAAAATGCCTGGAAGTAACACAGAGAAACATCCACGTACCATAAAAAGGGCTTCATAGTTTTCAATCATCTTTTGTACAACAGCTATGATAGCAGTACTCTCTTCAGCTCGAGCTGAACTCTGAACTGTGAATTCTTTGTCTGTAGATTTCTGCTTGTGCAACAGGTTAGGGCCAAAGATAGTAGCCAGGTTAAGTGATGTCATTTTGTTCCCAGTAACCTGGAAAACAGAATATCAATGAAGTAGGGGCTCCCAGGATCTAATGATATATGACATAGATCAGAGAGAGATATATGCATACACACAAATCCACGCACACAAGTCATTTGGCAGATAGTTTATTCATCAAAATATAAGAGTGCTAGTCAAACATTTAACCATTTTCAGAAATGCTGACAGACTTTGTTTGGACATCTCTGCTAGAAGCTCTGTGGATTTTCTAGATGAATTTGCAAATAGATTGGAGGACAAGAGTGAGAAAGTGCTGTCTGCCCTTAATTTCCTGTCAGCTTGACAATGGCATACTTCATCTGAACTCAGGGAAGTCTCTTCCTAATTCAGTTCCTTACCATATCAACACCTCTTCAGACCACATACCACAAGCCGTTACTTCTTCTATTAGCACTCATGATATGAAGTAGACACAGTGAAGAAAAGCACACTTTTGCAAGTTCAAACAGTTAAGTGGTTTGGATACTTGAGGATTATGCTCACTGTTTTTATTAGTGTTTTCCTATTTTTTTCTTGTTTCCTAGAACATGCTAAATATTTACTTTTTAAACCAATTTTTTGTTTCTTTTTATTTTTTACTTTCTTTCACATCTGCATATCTGTGCTTAACAAAGCAGTAGTAACCTGACTTTGGAAGAAGCAGAAAGACAGACACCAAGACAGAAACAATCTGAAATATATTCATACAGGTTATTAAATCAAGATATTAATTGTCAAGCTTGTGAGTAGACTACTTTTTCCCCATCCTATTCTTTTAAGAAAGAAAGAGCAAGTGTCATGTGCTTCCTTTCTGTCTCCACTTGATTGCTATTCTGGGAATGCAGAAGATGATGCCAACAGTTTGACTATATAAGAATGCAAGTGAATTTTGTAAGTTGAACCAGTTTTTCTTGCAGGTTTTTTTTTTTTTCTTAAGAAAACAGATATCATATGCATTATTTTTCCATTTGCTTCAGTTACATTTGAACTAATGAATAAAAAAAAGGACAGAATAAGCACAGAATGGACACAGAAAGAAGAAGAAAAACAGCCTTTCACGAAATGAGTGGTACAAAACGAATCCTTTAAAGGCAGTTAGGTGTGGGTTTGTTTGGTAGATGGCTTACACTGAATGTTCCAATTGAATTTACAACTGTACACTGACTACGCTTGTTGGGTTTTCTTGTTTTTAATTTTTAATTGTATTTCTTTTTTTTTTTATACAGAGCTCAACAGATAGCACAGAGCTGGCAATAAAAAATGGAATTTTCTTTTATTTTTGGGACCACTAGTTAATCTCAGAAAGATACCTGCAACAAGCACATGCATGGGCAGCTACAATGAATGTGCTGACTGTTTATAGTGACTTGCCCCAGCATAATAATGCTTAAACACTCCCCGCGCACACCACAGTGTACACAGATGTTCCTGGGTGACCTAGTTTTTAACTAGTGTCAGAGTACTGAGCCACCAAGGATGCGCAGGCATGCAGTGCTTTGAGAGAGCCAAGGGCAGCCCCTGGCTGTGCCCCCATCTGCATATGCAGGCTGTCTGTACAAACACTGTGTCTTTTCTTAAGGGCAGCTTCAGGGCATCTCTTAAAAAATGGTGTAAACATTCCCAGTGAAATTAGCTGGATGAGTCACTTTAATAAAGTTAGTCATCTATCTCCATATTTGTGAGAGAAGGGCTTTTGAAAGAAATCATGAGGAAGGGACTGTGTGCCAAAGCTTGCTTGTTTTCATTCCAATGATAGCAGCCTATAAAATATTTTCTTTTGCCCTGTATGCCTTTATTCACTTAATTATTAATGAACAGCTGAAGAAATTGTGAGCAGAATGCTGTATTATCTGTAAAAGACACCCAATTGCACATAATATTCCTGATGCTTACAACACTGCCAAGATGACTTACCTAAATTTGCCTTGCCAAAATACCTTTAGCAGAGCTGATGTGCTCTTAAGAAGAATGAAAATGCCTTTATTACAACTGTTTTACCAAACTCTCTCTTAAGCAGCATCAGCCTCTAGCCTTGTCTTAAGATCCTCTTGGGGATGTTCCTGAATCAACAGGCAACCTTCTGCTGAAGGCAGGGGCCTCAGCTGGCTTATATGCACGATGTTTTTAACCACAGTAAAATTGTTACAGGCTGCTCTTTTTAAGTGCCTTCTGTTAAGGTGTTTATCAGTGTATTTCTGAGGATAGAAATAATAACATTTGAAAGGTTCTGAAAAAGGCTCATGCAGCGCATTTGAAGTTAGGACTTCTCGTAGAGTTACAGAGTCGTTAACGTTGGAAAAGACCAATAAGATCATCTAGTCCAACCATCAAACTTCAGGCAATTCTACCATCAAACTTCAGGCAGACTTCAGGCAGAAATTCAGTTTCATAGTGCCTATTCTTAAATACCAACCAACTCCAAAAAGCATCCAAAGAAGTGAGGAGGAGTTTCATCAGTGTGTCAGAAGTAGCCTCAGAAGTAATCTCTGCCGCATTTCAGAGGAATGAGAAATTCCTTCCACAGAAAAACAGGTACAATTTTGCCAAGCAGTGACTGCCTGTATCCATCTCTCATTCAAAGATAACACAGTTGCCACCTCTTGCAGAGCAGCACAGTAGTTCAAACGTTTTCCTGGCAGAAATTGGTAAGGCTGGATTTTCAGATATTCCCTAGTGTGACTGTTCAGTTGCATATGTGTCAATGCTCAGAGGAGCTACAGTGGATATTAGGAAAAAAATATTCTCCAAAACAGTGGTGAGGCAGTGGCACAGGCTGTCCAGGGAGGTGGTGGAGTCACCATCCCTGAACATATTCAAGAAAAGTGCAGATGTGGTGCTGAGGGACATGGTTAGTGGGCATGGTGAGATGGGTTGGTGGTTGGTTGTTGATTTTAGAGGTCTTTTCCAACCTTAATGATTCCATTCCATGATTCTTAGTACACCACAGCTATGGGTTTTATCTTTGGAGATGGCTGCATTCTACTCTCTCCACTGAATGCAACCGTAAGACAGCCAGTAGAAAAACAGGCAAAGATGGATCCTAATTTCAAATAGTGATTAGGTTTACCAGACAGAATGGCACAGCCAGAGTTCCTCTATTTTATTTTTTTATTCTTCGCTATCTAATGCACAAAAGGAATCAAAGAGAAACAAGAAATGAACTATGTCCAAAGATTATGTATGAAAGAAACATCAGAGAACGAAGAGAATAAAAACGAACATGCGCCTGAATGCCTGACACTTTCCTACAGGCGGTAGCCCTCCTACAGCCCTAAGAACATAGTAGAAAACTAAATGGCAAACTATGGGCAAAAATAAGACATCTCGCTTATCTTTCAGGGACATGTCACCAGTATGGTTATTTCACAGCCCTCTTTCCATCTCTTTTCCCCTTCTTTCCAAAGATCTCTTTCCATCCAATTAAACAAAATCAAAGGACAAGAGTGGCTGGGACTTACTTCTTGACCGTCTTTGTCTGTGGTGTCTTCTGCGTGGCCAGCCACGGTGGAGAGGAACTGCAGCAGTCGGTGTAGGGTATCGCAGTTACAGGGAGGTAGGAGATAAATGAGAAGCTGTAAGGTGCTTAGCTGTTCATCTGGCTCTAATACTAAGAGGGGAAAAAATACATTCTAAGAAAAGCACTTCAACTAACCTAAAATAAGAACAAATATACCGTTCCCAGCCCAAAGGAATGTTTGAGAATAGCTTTGCTTAACAGTAATTATCTTTGTAAATATCAGAAGAAAAGGAGAAAACTTCAAGGAAATATCAAAGCATAACAAATACTGTTACTGCAATTTTGCTCTGATTGGTCAACATTTTGCTCACAGGTTCATAGGCTCTTCTCTCAGCCTAAGAGAGCAAAATCCATGTTGCATACTTTGTTGCCAACAGACACAAAAATTCTGCTTAATTTTCTACTTATTATTTTCATTTAGATACAGCTAGAGGCTTGCAGAGCACACTTCGGAAGCATTCCAGTGAAGTTTATGCTTTAAGCATTTTAAATGAGTTCACTTACAATTTCGCATCTTACAGAGGGAATACAAAACTAGAAAATCAACCGCAAGTGTCAAGAGCATTTTACTGCTTATGCAGTCACTTCAACAGCACGTGATTTTAACTATCTAAAATGGTAGCTTGTGACAAAGGTTTAACAGCAGGATCCCAGACATGAAGGCCTCAGCAAGAAACTGAAGAACACACACAAGGCAGCAGCTTGAGCTCGAAGGGTCCAACTTTACTTTTTCCCAGATTGCATCCAGGTTTTACCATAAATCAGTATGCTGGGACTATTTTAACACAGTAACTCTGAGGACCATTAACTACAAAGAAACTTGAACTTCTGATGCTAGGTTTTTGAAGTCAGATAGAAATTTTGGTCAGTGAATGGCTATACAAACTAAAAACACTGGCAGTGCTGAGATACCAGGATACAGATAGAAGTCTGTCATCTGCTTCTGCTGAACCAATAACAGGATCAGGATTTAATAGATAACATGAATTCATCCTTTATGCCAATGTAAAATTGAAATCTCTGTTTTAATTCTCAGGGCTAACCTTACATAGTATGAAAACCAAGGAAAGTCTTCTGCAAATTATGCTACGCAAATATTTGGAACAAATCAAGGCTAGAGTTCTAAATGTACAGGAAAGAGAATACAGTGTGTAGAAATTACAGCAAACAAGCTTTTGAAAATCAGTAAATCAAGATGCAGCAGAGCTCACAGAGAGTATTGATGAAAGGTGTATAAAGTTCTCTGGTGAGAAGTGGGTCAGGCATGTCACGTAGAAATTCCTTTAACAAAGCAGCAACGTCATGAATGCTGTGCTCTTCGTCTAATACAACATCTATGCCCCGGTCAAACTCTTCACGCAACTGGAAAAGACCATAACATAAAAGCTCAGTCACTTATCATTGTCACAATTACTATGTTCCAGCAGATAAATATCTTTCAAGAAGTAACTTAACACATTTTCACTTTCCAGATTGTAGTTCACATCTAATTGCCGCTTATTCCATGACACATAACTTCAAGTTTGTACCAGACTGTAATAAAATTCTTTCCAACTAATGTATGGCACTCTTCTATGAAAAAGCATGCTAAGTAAATGCAGAAATGTAAGACTAATACTAAAGACAGAAACCATGATGAATAATGAAAACTGGACAAAAGGCTTTCTTATACCACCTTACTGTGTTATCCTCAGGTTTTTGGAAAGAATGAAACTGCATTTCATAACATGTATGTTTTTGTACAGAAACGTTGATAATAATAATAGAGCAATGTTAAAAGTTACCAAACTCACATTTCTTTTGTGAATTAAGATTGTACGTACTTAAGCCTAAGTAGTAAACAGACATGCTCATTAAGACTTCTTGGCACTGGTCCCCACACATCTTGTTCCACCCTCCTACCTTAGTTATACTCATTAAATGATTGTTATTGGGAAATTAACAAATGCCAAACTAACACCTTTCTGAGGTACTGCTGATTTTCACTACAGTTCTCAGACAATTTCTGTGTAAGTCAAAGGAATCAAACATCTCAGAGGTAGAAGAAATCGCTCTCCCACAGCCAATATGTCTTTTGACAAGATAGCAGCCTTACATTGTGGAGACACTTCCCAACACTAATAGCAGAAAACTTCCTTCAGGTTGACAGTTCCATCTTTAGTCTTCTCTTCAATATGAAAATAGCCTGTATACCAGCTCAGGAGACTTAGTCCTGCACCCCAATGAATGTGAAAAAGCTCAAAGGTGGTTTGTAATGCATATATTTGTTCTTCATTTTCTCTTCCTGATTACCACAAACAAAACCTGCTGTCACATGCACTTATTTATTTACTGCAACAGTTGAAATAGAACTTCTAACTGGAGGAAGAAGAGAGACAAAACTATGCTTTCTTTCTGTACAAAAACTAAAGAGCAGCTGCGAAAGCACACCAAAATCTGAGTATTGGACTTGGCCTTCCGTGGTTCAGAAAATGAATGGAATTTTAATTGAATCCAGACTTTCCCATGTGTTCATGTTGACAGCATTTATTATTTTAACTGCAGGGCCAATGTGATGCTTCCATGTTGTTCAATAAAATAAATTAGTTCACCTAATTCAGTGAATTAGTCAATGTAATATAACACATAAATACCCAAGCCTCTCAGTGTCTTCTATTTTTAAAACTGAGTAAAAGAAAAAAATGGTGAAAGTGATGGTTGAAGTAAGGCTTAGGATACAAGCAAATGATACCAGCTCTCTGCTTTTTCTCAGAGGTATGATACAAGTTTACTCGTCTTTGAATAATAACCATGTTTTGACATTGATGCTTGTAATGCAAATGACAGACAGCTTACTTTTCAATACTTTTACTCCTTCAGTGTTGATCTAATAACTCTCTCTGCAGACCATGAGGGTTTTCAGCTTTATGGTACATTAGCCACACAGCAGTATAACTGGTAGAGAGTAAACTACAAATCAGTAGGTTATACTGTCCTACCATTCAGAAGCAAGTCAGATTAGCTATTCATGATAAATTTCCGAAGAGCCAACCATTCTGTTGTGTATTTTTGCAGAACAGTACTACTGCTCCTAGAATCAGCGCCGCCAAGCTTTCTTTTGCTCTGCTGTATTTTAACATTTTGATCTTAAAATTTCTAGCAGGAATATTCTATGGTAACTTTCTGTTACCTCCTTAAGCATCACAAAACCATTAAGCATTATGCTCTACTACTCTAACTCAACAAGTATTGCCAGCTTTTTGGAATAACAATGCAATAGGTAATAGTGAGGAAAACCTCACTTCTGACCTTGTCTCTAGAACCTAACTATACACAACCTCTGCTTTTTCAACATTTGGCCACTACTCAACATTAGGAATTGGATGCGTCTGCTCTGACCTTGAAGTTGAACAAGGTGATGTTTGCAAGCAGCAATTTGAGTGTCTCACTCCAGCTTCTAACAGGGTCAAAGACATTGCTCTGTACTTCCATATATCCTCATAATGTAATTTTTCCAAAAAAGATTTACAGTTTAGGTTTATTTTGGGAGCTTCTGCTCTTTCTGAGATGAACAAGCAGCCAAGATTTCTTTTTCCTCACACTGTAAACTAAAAAATTTCATCACGGTAGACTATTTGGATCTCCAACCCTTTGCTACTTCCACAGAGCAAAATATACAGTGACTATTAATCTAGTGAGATCCTTAGAAAGATTTCACCAAATGTAAAAGAAGGCTGAAAATGGCCTGCTATGAGCTAACAAAAACACACTAAAGTCACTGACATAGAAAGCCTGAATTTCTCCAGGTGAAGGACAAGGAGAAATTACCCAACAGAAGGCAACAGGGTTATTTGTGTCATACTTCACGAGTAAAAAGAAAATCCATATCAACTCACCTGTCTTACTCTCTTTTTTGAACTTCCAACTCTGAATATTCCCACCGTCTGGAGACCTGCAAGTATAGCACATCAGACAACTGTTTTACTGTATAATTTTCTGTTTAAAATCACATTGAATCAAGGTAATCTGGGCTATCTGTGTTCTTTAAAGAGTTTAAAAAAGTACAAACACAAAACAAAACAAAAACCCAAAAGCAATGTATTTCTCTATAGAGCTGTACTTACTGCTCTGAGACAAAACCCTGCTGTCTTGGAGTAAGCAGCCAGTCAGCAGTTCTCAGGGATCTCACATCACCTAACCTGCAAAATGGCATCATTGTTACATGATGCCATCTTAGTGCCACTACTGATCTGTGAGGGACAGAGGTCTGCAGACAGTGAGGCACTGCTCAACATTTGGAGGCAGCCCTTTCAGGACTGACAGTGAAGGAAATGGTCAACACAATAATACTTGGACATGGATCTGTGTCTCTGAATTCAGGAAGCAGCTGGTGTTTGGGTTGATCCACTGGCTGTGTAGTTCCTACCAGTGCAAAGGTGAGAGTTTCCTTCAAAGAGATGTAAGTAGGGCAATCAGGCAGATGATGAATGGAAAGAACTACTTGGGAGCTGCACACAGTTTATAAGGTAGGCAATATTTTACAAAAGGAAAGCAATAAACAA
Source organism: Perdix hodgsoniae (assembly GCA_035772895.1). NCBI lineage: Eukaryota > Metazoa > Chordata > Aves > Galliformes > Phasianidae > Perdix > Perdix hodgsoniae. Next base: position 1,201,505 of record JAPSGF010000068.1, on the reverse strand, counting down.
ATATTGTACTACAGGCAATGCAGAATGTTTGCCTGCTGTATCATTCAAATATCATTCAAACTTCATTTTAGAATGAGTGTTGCCTGCTATTCCACGAGAAATCAGTTCCTGTGTTGCTTAGCCTTGTACATAGACACAGGGAGGATGTCAAGCCAACAATATAATGCAGTTGATGAATGGAGATATATCGTCCATTACAGAAACTGAAAAATTTGAGAGTAGGTGTCACCTTTAGAGGTGCCAGAGTCTTCAGCAATAAGAATGTGAGTGGAAATCTTAGAGGCTTGAATATCTGCGAATATACGTCATTTCATACATGAGTTTCAAAAAGGATGAAATTGTCTATAAGCTTTTAAAAATTTATGGTCTAATAAAGGCTACTCTGAAACATTAATCTTCTCCACTGATATATAAGAAATGATAAATAGCATTGTAAAATAAATGCTTCCCCAGTAGAATAGCCATGAAGTCACACTGCTTCCTGGAGATGTGCAAGTCCACAGTATGTGGAGCTGCAGAGAAATTCATCTGAGTTTCAATCTTTTAGCTTTTACTCTCAACTAAAAAAAAAAAAATGACAACTCTCTTCAAATATTCTTCTGTCTTTAAATAGCAGAAAATTGAATTGATTGAACTGACAGAATAATAGTAGTTTAAGAACACTAGCAAGGAATTAACTGAGACAGAGATACTTGCATTGGGCAAAAACTGAAAGCTGGCTACCAGTTCCTGCACAAACATGACATATTTTTTCTCAATGAAAAAACAATTGAGTCTGTCTTCTGAAATCTTTGTTTTTCTCAAACAGTCCCAATGGCTTTTGTATAAAACTCTTGTGGATCATAGATTAAGTTGAAAATTGAAGAACATCAAATTTGCTCCTTATGTCTGAGATGATCGTGTTGTATGGCACTATACCGTGCTCTTAGAAAACGCACAAAGAAACATCATGTTTTATTTAAAAGGAAATGTCAATAAAAATATTTTAGTAAAAGGTGTTGCACAGAAAACAATCTTTGTTATTACAATGTATTAAGTGGATTAAGCACTTAATCACTAGGATACTCTGCTTGAAGTCTCTTTCTGCTCTCTCAGACACTTTTATGTTCTCCAAAATCACTTAACCTTACTTAAAGGATGGAATTCATTTGTCTTAAACTTTATCATCCCCATATTTGTCAGCCATGATATCTAGTCTCTGTAAAAGGCTAACAGTGACTTGCTTTCATTATTTTCTTTTATATACTTGTAAGCCACATGGGTATTATAAAAGCTTAGCATTGTTGTTTAAATTGCTGTCCCCCATCTGCAAAAGCCTTTAATTCAAAGACAGTAAATGATTTCTTTCTGGTCAAATTAAGCATCAGATGCAGCATCTGATGCTACATTCACCATTATTAAATGGTTTGTTTATCATCTGGCCAAGTGATAGGTCTCTCTGTGGCCAAGTTATTTCAGTTCTCATAAAAAATTCTTTACAAAACAAAGATACATTGGGAGAGATTTTGAACAGATATCTTGATTAGCTTTTGTTTCTGCATTACAGAAAACTAGTGGGATGTTTGCGTCTGAATGATCATGAAGCCATAAGAAGAATATTGGCACAATTTTATAATTCCTTTCAGAGAGAGCAGGTCTGAGCCTGAGACTGGTCAACAGATTCAAGCCAGGAACAAACAATAAGCAGTTTGAAACTCTTGTAGTGAACTTAAAGAATCTTCTTAAAGCTTAATACAATTTATCATCGGATATTTTTTGTTCCTCTGAACCACTACTTTTCAATGTTGTTTCTAGCTATATCTTGCACTGTAGCATAAATTGTTCATTTACCATTAAAATCTAAAGATTCACTGCTTGCTAAGAATTAGTAGCTGGCTTTCAGCCTTTCATTCTCATGGTGTGTAAACCCGTAGTGTGTAAAAAGGGTGTGTAAACCTGTAGTGTGTAAAAAGTCATTCTTTCAGAGCTGATCACTCCAGCTCTGAAATGAATGACCTCCAAGAAAGTACTCTTCCTCCATGCTGAATGGGACAGTTAGCAAGACTGTAGCATAGATCTTCAGTTTGGGAGGAGATCATCTCCTAAGAAATTATCTGTGAGACAGGAAGAGGGAAGCAGGAGGGAAAACTGGAGTGGAACTGCCTAGTTGTAAAGATGTCATTGCAATTTTAAGTATACACTTGGTTCTCAAAATACTGATTTATTTATACTTCAGAAAAAATACATCTGCCACTCCTGGCAAGATGAAATATTCTTACCATGTTTTTCCAAGTGCTGGCAGCAACTGTCTACAAGCCGCGGAACCTGCCTGTAAATAGGATTCAGGCTTAGTTTCTTATCTCTTGCCTTTTCTTTCTTGCTCTGGGCTTCTGCTGGCAAAGAGAGCTGGAGAGCTTCTAACAACCGTGATTGATTGTCATCAAGATCAGTAATAGAGTCCACAGACATTGCACCCTGTAAAATATACATGCATAAACATTCAGTATGGCTGTAGAAATCTAAGGACCACCATATCTCATCTAACAACTATTTTTGCCTACCTGCATTTAAAAAAAACTTATACAAAATACAATTTGCTCTACCACTTGACCACACAAATTGGTCAATATATAATACTAGAGTAACAGATGCAAAAATCTAGACAGTACCCATTCTGTCATTACTATACCACAAGAAACGCAATGCTTTGCATTCATTTGTTGTGTGTTTAGTGCTATAAAAGCCTAGATATTCTTCAGGACAAGGATGAGTCACAATGTGTGCATGCAACTCAGCAGTACAGTATTTGCATGAGGATATATACACACAGTTTTACTCCTGATTCTTTACTTTTTCCACACTCCACACTTCCACACTCTCCACACAGTGAATATTATACAAATAGATTTACCGCTCTATACCACACAGAGTTGAGTAATTACACAAATATGTATGATTGCAGAGATTGAAACAAACCCATGCTATTACAGAACAAAGACACATGAGAGAATACAGAGGTGATTTTTTTATTGTTTTTTTTCCAGGTAATTTCACTTTAGGTATCTTAAATAAAATTCCAATGAAAGCTCTGAACATTATGTTTGGATTACAGGAAGGCACAAAGGTTCAAGCAGTCAGCAAAGGACGAAGTAGCACAAGCAACAGGAGATTCATAGCATTTTTCAATGTTCACACTTGAAAATGAAAATCTGTTTTTTTTTTCATACCACAGCATGACTGCTGCTTCAAAACTATCATTTACCTCAGAGTCAGGGAACTATTATGAAACTTAACTATGCAAAAAATATTTGAGGGAACATCCAGACTTATAAATAACAATAATAATTAAAAAGAAAAACATAAACTCTCAATAAAACTATCAATTGTACATTATTTTCTTACCTTCTAGTGCAAAGAATACACTTTACTATAACTTAAAATGTAGTTAAAATTTACAGGTATCTAGCATAAAGAAAATGTAGAATTTTTATTCTATGCTTTGCTGAGAACTTAAATTTCTTCAAAGCAATATTTTCTGCTGACATGTATTTCATTGACTGTCAGCAAGATCTCAGCCTGTTGAATGGGAACTGTTCAATTGCTACAGAATTACCAAGCCCTAAAAATACTGTCTTCCTTCAAGATAGAAAACTGAGCTTCATAAAAATTTTCACCTTGGAGGCAAAGAAATTCCACTGAGATTTCAAATGAAATTAAAACTTCCTAGTTCATACTAAAGTAAAGCATGTAACGTATCAGGGATAGTTTCGAGTCTCATAACACATTGTAGACTTAGCAGAAAAACACAGTGAAGTTTTTAGATAATTTTTTTTGACCCACACCTCTAAATAATTACTCGTCTCTTTGGAATGCAACTTCAGTCTTGATTTCTAAGGTTTCTCAGAAATACATCTGCTTGATTCCCTTTACCATTTCCCACCAATTAGAAAGAAAGAAAAAAAACAAACCCCAAACCAAACAAGATTCTCTGTGCGTGATCCATGTTTGCAACATTCCAAGCTGAATATTTTCCTATTTTCTTTTTAAAGATCTGGGGTTTCAGACATCAAACTTATTTGCCTGACACTGAAAATCCTAACGCCATGCTCACCGTTGCTGTTCCCAGGCAGCTCACGTACAACAGGTGACTGTCTTAAACCCTAGCTCTTACTGGTCCTTCCCTATCTGCAAAACATCCTCATCCCATGAACCATTATTATCACAGAATCACTTAAGTCGGATTCAGATCCCTAAAATAGATGTAAATACAGTCAGTTCTACATTATCCTTGGGCACTTTATCAAAGTTGTGGATTAACTGGGACACAGAGCAGGCCTTAAGAAGAAAGACCATGAGTTCAGTGGCTGAAGTACAGCACTAGTTGGGCAGACCAAGTCAAGGCCAGCATCCTTCGCCATGCCAAGTTCACAGTCTTGTGAAACTGGGCAAATCTTAAGCTAAGCTTAAAGAAACAAAAAGAAAAGTGGAGACTAAAAAGTAGATGGGAAGAGCAAAATGAAAGTGAAGACTATGGGGACAGGTGTGGAATAAAGGTCAGACAAAACTATTTCCTTTTTTTAAAAAACAAAGTCTTTAAAAACCAACATCTTTTACAGAAACATGAGCAATATTACCATGTATGGAAGGGACTGAATACAAATCACTTTAAACAAGAAGTAGGACTGAGCTCCTGATACACAAGTTTTGGTTGCATAATATATCTAAATAATACATTAACAGACGGTCCAAATATTCTGTAGAATAAGCACATAGAAAGTGTCCTGAAGGATCATCAGGGTCTTGACTTGCAACTGCTCAGCAGACATCTTACACAGAAAAAGCAGCCACTGTGATATCAGTCTCATTCTTGGATGAGAGAGAACCACAGCACCGACATCAAGAGGACTGCCAAAAGCATTACTTTACACCCCTAACTGACAACCTCAACTGAGTGCTTAAAGACTCGTGGGAGTATGCAAAAGTGAATGACAGTTAAATGAAAGCGAATGGCATATTTACAAACATTCTCTACAATTTAAACACTAGTGGGCTTTGTGGGCAAGACTGTGCTACAAGTGTCTCTGCAGCATATATGTGAGAAAGTGGCTGCATCAACTGCATGAGTCAACATCCTTTTTATTTTTTTAATTAAAACATTTGCATTGTTGAAGTTGAAAATAGAGTAACCAGGGTACATTACAGAGAGAGAATGGCAGCTCCCTCCACATCATACTGCTCACCTCAGTCTACTCTTACTTCTCCATATGTTCTATTGCATCCTCATGACTACAGACTAATGGATGAGGAACTTGGTCCTGACAGCTCTATTCCTTGGAGGTAACAAAAGATCTGTATTCCTTCTGCTTGCTGGCTGGTCGAATACAAGTCATGAATCATATCACACACTGCAGAAGGAACAGCAGATGACCCACACCTGGACATGGGAATTATCTTTCATATGAAAACAGGTTCTGAAGTCAAGGGGTGTATACAGTGCATTCATATCTTTTTGGCAACATCTATACCAAAAAAGAAGTTGACAGGTTTCCCCTCACACACATATTCAATTGCATTTTGCACTTTTGTGCAAGAACTGCCTGTTAATGTGATCTACAGAAGTCAACACGTGTACTCTGTGTCTGTAATAATGCAAACATCTTCAAAGATCATGCCCTCACCTCCTTGCAGACATTTGACACCTCAAGTATAAGCTTCACTTGACAGCTAAAGAGAAAGGAGGCAGGTCATGGGGTCCTTGAACCTTCTCTTCATCCGCAATTTACTATAGATCTGCAACTCATAACATTGCAGCTTACAGAACACCATATTGCATTTCTCTGAAGCAGGTTTCATCCCTGGGAGAAGACAGGATCCTAGAAAGATTTTATTTTCCAGAGTCTATCCTTGTACCCTGAATTTCTTCTCAGACTACTTAAAATGGAGTCTTATTGAAAGTATTTTACTGGGCGTTTTAATCTCCAATGTAATATAAAATTAAAAAGCAATACTTTTAGAAAATCTATCCCATGGGCAACTCCTTTAAAAAAGAAAAAAAAAGATTGGTAATACTGTTATTAGCTGCAGCACTGGAGAACTGGTAATCTCTATGATTTGAGCACAACATTTACTTAGAAGAAACGGAAACCTGCAAGCAAATGGTCTACCAGCTGCCTATCTTACATGCAGGATTAATGTTCAACTCAAATGCTGCACTGAGTTCTGCTGCTAAAGGTATTTTCTTAATCTGTGTGCAGATTAAGAAATTGACTTTTAAGAGCTTGGTACAAATTTATTCTGCTAACTTCTTACTTGCCACTGAGGACATGATTTGAATCAGGCCGTGGGGATTTTTATTAATATTAGATGATTAATAGTTAATTTATTTCCAAGTTTGTGAAGATAAATTAACACAAGCATATATACAAATTTTAATCACACAGGTTTAGTCTTCCCATCTGAAAGAATTAGCTGGAAATTAATGGAATTTGACAAATTTTAAACAATTAAACATAGGCAGGTAGTTAAAGAGAATGAGTTGAGGTTTTCTGAATTATCTCTCTGACACTTTGGGATCTGTGAAAGATTTGCGTGGTCTATATGATCTTTTCCCATCAGCACTGGAAAAAGATTTCCTCTGCAGTGAGGGGCTTCTTGTCTTCACAAGGCTGGCTTCCAATCAATAATATATCACTGTTCAGACACGGCAGAAGAAATACTCCACAATCCACAAACACAGTGTTTTTTCTGCCATACTCTCCACAGAGCATGTATGGTTGTAGTTATGGGGGTACTTACACGCCTCCTTGCTCGCGGTGCCGGCTCTGGTGTGTTAGGAGAAGTGGATTCGTTTGGTGTTTCTGAGGTGGAGCTGAGAGATGAGTTACTGCTGGAAAGTTCTTTGTTCTGCCTCTTTGCTCCAAATGGTAAGAGAAAGGCCACAAAATCTGAAACATCTCTTTGCTCTTCTCTTTGAGAGTCTTGCTTGAGCTTGTAGGCCCGGTCGTTAGCAATCACTTGTGACAAGGGCATTCCAAAAGCCTGGGGAACAAATTCTGCAACAAAAAAATATTTAATGAACATCTGATATTTATTCAGTACACAAGGAATTCAGTATTAAGCTGTTAAAAAGCAAAACAATCTGAAGTCTCTTTAAATATATAATAATTCTGATGAGGTGCAGACTGCACAATAATAACAACATTCAAACAGTAAAATAATAGTGGAAGAGTGCCAGGTAACTGTAGTTCCTGGTATCTGACTCCTGTTTCCAGTTGGATCTTGCATGATATACCACACAGAACCTTGGAAAATCAACTGGGAACAGATCTAATTAAGATTTCAACTTCCACTGAAAGCAACTGGAAGCCAGGCACCTTGGCTACATCAAAATGGTGCAGATGGCCATCAGAGACTCTGGAAACCTATCCCAAGACTGGAGAACCTGACTCCTATGCCACAGCTCTCCCATTTCAGATCCTTTCATCAGGTTTTTCTCTCACAAGTGCTGCAATGCACCAGAGTGAAGAGCTATAGGCATGCATATGGGGACCATCACAGGTCAGGAAGGTGTGCACCTACCTGCACAGGGCATTTGTAAGTACATCCACTGTTCAGACTAAGCCTTGCAGGGTATAGTTTTAACAGTACTATAAACACACCCCACACCAATAGAACTGGGTCAAAGGGAGGGCCACTGAGATGATCAGTAGGCTGGAGCACCTCTCCTATGAGGAAAGGTTGAAGGAACTAGGCCTGTTTAGCTTGGAGAAGAGAAGGCTCTGGGAGAACCTCATTGTAGCCTTCCAGTACTTGAACGGAGCGTATAAACAGGAGGGGGAACAGCTGTTTACAGGGTGGGTAGGGATAGAACAAGAGGGAACAGTTTTAAACTGAGACAGTGAAGATGTAGGTTAGATATTAGGAGGAAGTTTTTCACTCAGTGTGTTGATGCACTGGAACAGGTTGCCCAAGGAGGTTGTGGATGCCCCATCCCTGGAGGCATTGAAGGCCAGGCTGGATGTGGCTCTGGGCAGCCTGGTCTACTGGTTGGCAACACTGTACTTAGCAAGGGGCTTGAAACTAGATGATCATTGTGGTCCTTTTCAACCCTGGCCATTCTATGAGTCTACGATTCTATGATATACATCAATATATCTGTAATGTACAAACCTTGCATATATTCAGGTCTTAACATCAAAATGCCCAGAATGTTTTATGGATCACAAAAATATTTCACAGTGAGTCAGCCAGTAACTAACGCTGAAATTCTCATCATTAAGTTTCAAATTTGTACCTATCAAAGATTAGTCAAATCAAAATTATTGGGTCAGACCACAAATTAGAACTGTTTTGTGTTCAAATGGAATGAATAAAATAGCTACTGAGCCCACTGATTCTGGTGAGTTCCTACTAGATTCCAGTTTCAGACCTGCCAGCATCAGGGATACAGAAGGCACTAGAAATCAAAAACAATTTAAAAAAAAAAAGAGAGAGAGAGAGCAAATGTGAAATCTTTACACATCCAGCCTCTCAGTCATCTAAACAATTAGACCGATACTCTTCCTGGGCTTGAGTCTGACTATATCTTTGATGACACTTTCAAGTTTTGTTAATGTTTACATTATTATTAAGATTAAAGGGATTGGAAAGAGGAGTATAATATATGAATCCTGAGTAAGGGTGCTTCTACCCTATTCTAACAAAGATACATGGGCCTGTTCTCATTTGCTGAGAAAGCCTATTGCTCTTTAGAAAATACAAAACATTAAGAGGGGAACCAACTTTGGTGGCCAGGCAAAACAAAATCAGGAAGCGAATCCTCACATATCAAACAAGTCTAGAAGTGACCAATGAGTAGAATGATATCTAAAACATCTGCATTTAATTTGGGACAGGAAAGTACATCATCAGATGGGTGTCAAGCAATGCAGAGATTTCCAGTTCCTGGAGCCCAGAGTTAAGCTTGTTCCTCCTACACTCTGGCAAGTATGATCATAAAATGATGAGATTAATTGTACTGAAACTTTTTAGTATGGTGGATTATCTTCCCAATGAACATTTAAGACCATAATCTTATTTTGAAAATTCATTTGCAACACACATCTGCAACATGACTCCCCTTTGGACTGTCTTTGTTACACCTCCAGCACTCCTATTTCTCTGACCTTCCACAACATTTCCTGACAAAAGCCACTGAGCTGAATGAAAACCTGAACAAAAAATATATAAATATTTTTGTCAATTGTGCTTCAAATGGGGATAGGATGTACACAGCCTGTTGATACCCAACAACATGATGATGCCTTTGATCACAGAATATGAGGAAGAAATGGGTGGGGATCATCAGGGAATGAGTTTTCAGCACTTTTTCATTAAGTGAATTTCATGAAAATGGCCCTGTTCCCCAACTTTGTTATATAAAAGCCAGTATTTTGAGGTAAGTATTGCTCCTCTTCACAAACCCTCAGGTGTGGGATGCCAGTTTTTCAATTGCTCTTGCTTCACTTGCTTAATTAATTTGTTTCATTGCTCATTTCTCTGCAGAGCTATGAAAGGACACAGAGCCTCTGCTCTATGCTGCTTTGCTGTATGCCTCCTTCTTAGAGGACATGAACCACTTCCCCAGTTTCTCAGTATCTGGAAGAGATGGAGAACTGGATGAAAACCAACTGGCTGATTTTCAGACTAAATACAGATGGAAGTGATACTGGCTGGCAGTGGTAATTATGTTACAAAATTGGCAAAATCAGTAACTTTTTGTTCATTTGTTAAAATCAAGGGAATCGGTTGCATCCACCACAGACTGGCTTACAGCCTCAAGTTCCCAGCAGTGTTGTGTGCAGGAGGGTGTTGGGTGGTGGAGGAGAATATGTTTTACAATCCGACCTCCCCATTACCCTCACTAGCAGTCAATTCCACTAATTCCCTTGGTAGACAGGTAAGGACTTGTACACTAAGGTGAATGAATGACTGCCCTTTTGAAGTTTCAGATTCATTAGGAAAAAGAAGAATTTTAGTCACACAGAGACATGCAGCCCCTTCTCAGATGGAAGACATGTAAGTTTGAGGTTCTGTTCTCACAATCCAGGTAAAAGCTCCAACTGCTGCTCTAGGCTCTACTGTTGGAGGTGTTTTATTTGTATGAAGAAAACAGTCCTTATAGCACGGGCTCAAACTTTGGTATGTCGTATAGTTACATGAGAACCACAGTCACAAAGCTACTAAGTTACTGACTGTCTCTGTAAGGCCAATGAAACTGATCACTTTTTCAATTAGAGGAGTGTACTGTTTAAAAATAAATTTTGGAGACAGCACTAAGTGAAAACTGGAAACAAGCTGACAGAGCGGGCAATTATGTTGGAAACGTAGACTCACATGTTTAGCCCAAACAGAAGCATATATGTACTTGATTTCTGATCCATTTTGCTTTGAGTGTTTAATGGCACCAGAGACAATTTGAGGTTTTGCAGAAGTGCATCATTTCTATTATAAGAAATTCCATCTTAGCTGACAAAATTACGAATTGTGATTGAAACTGGTATGTTTCTAAAACATTCTTCTGTTATGGTAAATAAGCATTTCTGATTTTAAAAAAGACAACAATATTTCACAGAAATATTTTCAGCCAGATCAAATAAGAGCTTCTGTGACCAGAAATCAGAAATCCTGTTCTTTGTTAACCAAATGATGATAACCAGGATGCTAACACACAGAGTTAGCCTACCTGGCCTCATGCCACCTAACCCAAATTTAGATTCAGTCTTACCTGAAGATTCCATGAGTGAAAATTGTGGTTCCCATCCCAAAAACTACAACCATCCATTAAGACCCTCTGAGGTATTTACTTTAGACCCTAATAAGGTTTACAAAGCTAATAATGCAAATAATACACAATACAGCAATTTTAGATAGTCTTCTTAGCCTTCTATGTGAGGTTTTTTGTTTATTTTTCTTAACTGTAGCTTAAATGCAGTTTTTGGGATAATGAAATCCTTTGACTTAGCTCAACAGGGGTGGGGGGGGTCTACCTACTGCTGAAACTGCATACCTCATAGTTACAAATCTGAGAAACTACAGCATACACAGAAATTCTGCAAAGGTCTCGCAGAGGAATTTGTCAAGTATATTTACATTCCACACAGAAACATCAGGAAAAGGTTGCTCAACAAATCATATAACAAATGATTATTACTTCTAAGCAAGTCTTTCAGTTCACCTGTAGAGTTTACTAGAACCAAGGAAAAATGGAGCTGGTTCACTGATAATATATTTTAGGAGAAATCCTTTCTGAGAGGTATCTCCCCCAGGAACATTGGTGGGTACTTTCCAAGTAGGCATGCTGATGCTGACCCCTGCATTGCTAGCAGCAGACAGATGAAAGGCTCCACTTTTGCTGTCATCAAAATTAGCAGTGAATTTGCAAGGGAACAGTACCCGGTCACCAGCATGCAGAGAATCCTAAGAATTTCTTATTCTGAGCAGTGCTGACATTTTAATGCTCCTCCAGCCACAGTACTGTTTATCAGCAGCTAAAGCAAGTATATGGAGACACATGTAGACAACACAATTCAGAATCACGATGTCCATAAACAACAAGGAGTCATGGTAGAGAAAAGCAAAGATATTGAATGGTAACAGCTGAAAACACTGCTTATATCTGGGTGGAGTGCTGCACTCCCGTTTAATTCATTTACATCCGGCAAGTTTTGCTATATCCTGTTCTGGTGAGTCACTCAGAGATGTAAAAACAAATGAAAACACTTATTCCAGACTTTTTTCCTTCTAATTAGATTTTGACAGATGTACCTGTCAAAAAGGACAAAATAAAAACATCAATCTTGTTTAAAGTGCATTCAATTCTACTTTAGTGTCTTTGTTGCCCTTCAGCTTGCTGAGACTCTTACTTAAGAGTCAGGTTGATCAACTGGTCTATCTAAATAAAAGGTGATGCTGGGAGAGTAAAATCTCCACAGATTGGAATAAGTCCTACCATATGAGTAATTAAATCTCAGAACAGTCATAAGAAATGAGTGCAACATCCTTAAGCATAGCTATCTCGTGGAGTGGGGTGAGGGAGAACAGTCTCCAGGACCAACCTGAGATGCTGCACTCCACAGGCAGAACAATTCCACAAGTTCATGCCCCAGGGCACCTCAGTGTATGTCAGTGCTAAAGTATCAGGCAAAACTAAGTATAAAATCCACTTTACTCTTTTTCAGGAACTGCCCACACCTGAAGACACAAAGCTGACTGCAAGCAAAATAAACTGCTTGTAGGGCTCATTCCTCAAGCTCCCTACAGCAAGGCCTATGTTGTGCATCCCCAGTAATCAGGACTGCGGCTTACTTTACACCACTTTCATCTTATTAATTTTTGGATGCAAATTACACGAGGATCACACATTGGGTGACAGACCACAGTGCTGTGTGTTTGTCAGGATTAACATCCAGACAGCTATTAATCAAAAAAATACTTTTCTCAGGTGACACAAACTCCAGGTGAATCCTAACTAAATGGCCCCTAAGCTTCTGTCTGTCCTGATATGTGGCTGGAATACAGGAAACTCAAATATTCTGAATTACTCATGTACTCTTCAGCAGTAACTGTGCTTATGAATGTGATACTCAAGCAAGGGGAGGGAAATGCTCTTTGCATAAAGGCAGCTGCAACTTATCTATAAAAAGCGTCCTGCAAAAAGCTTCCCCGTTTCCACTTCGACATCCTTCTTCCTTTTCTCACAGCTCGTTTCTGAGGATGGTACAGTGTGATCAGTCATCAAGAAAAAAAAAAAGAAAAGAAGGGAAGAGAGGAAAGCACTTCTTACAGGCACGACGATCAGGGATGCTCAAGGGTGAACAGTGCATGCTGCTGGCTTTTTGTGTGCACACACCCACATCCACAGCTCAGAGTGTTTGTTTTGGAGCAGTTGCCCAGTAATGGAAGATATTCCCTTTATAAAATAAACGGTAGAAATACTTTTTAAAAAAACACCACGGTACAGATCAGGATAATACTTTCTGCTTGCTGTGACACAAAAGGACAGAGGTTACTTCTAACTCAAACTTTGGCAACATAGGGACCCATTGTTCAGGGCAGCAGGTACAGCTCTGCCAAGACATGAAGACAAGCAGCACAAAGACAAGAGGCCTTGCATATTTTCTTGCAAAAGCAAGCTCATTACCTAAAAAATCTGCAACTCTGTGCCTTTGAATTTATGAGCTCTATGTCCCTGCCCATTATGCTAAGCTCTCCAACGCTGCCAAAAGCACTGTGTGAAGCCTCGTTCTCGGCACATACACCTCCCAACACATGTAGCAGGGCAGGAGATGCAGGTGCTACTGTTCCTGTTGTCTTTCACCAAGCCTGCCTGGCTACATGGTGCAAGTGAGGACCTTTGTGGTGCTTATCCACTCTGCAGTCACAGATTAAGAGCATGCTCAGCAAATAACTGTGGGGCAGATGATATTTAATAACCCAATAGGCACAGAAATGTATACTAGAAAGAAACATTGAGAAGTGGGGTGCCCTGTGCCACTACCTTGACTATTTTTTGTTTAATGTTTGCTGATCACAACAAAAGACAGCGTGACTTTCTCTTTACTCTGCTGTCTCTGCTAGGGAACCTGATTCCTTTAGACTTCCTGGCTTTTGTATTCTTTATTGACCCAACACCTCTTTCAATCCACAAGGCCTGGACAAATGATATAAACAGATGCTCTGTTTCTATAATATATTATACATGCTAAGAAGTCATACATCTTAGAAAGCAAAAGACATTTTGGAATTCAACCTATATATGAGAATAAGGCAGTGGAAGATAGGAGACTTGAAATGATCTGAAGTTAAAAGAAGAAAAAAAAAGGAACTCCAATTAGAACCAGCATAATAATTTTTTAAAATGCTTGGCTAAAGTTAAGCCATGCTAAGAAATGGGAAGTAGATAAAAATATATACAGGATGAATAAGCACAGAGTTTAGTATTGAATGTGGCGGTTGGTGGCCCTGCATGTGGCAGGGGAGTTGGAGATGCATGATCCTTAAGGTCCCTTCCAACCCTGGCCATTCTATGATTTTGTGATTCTGTGATTCTGTGTGCTGATCTTTGCTGTGGATAACTACTGAGCCCTAAATGGCCACGTGCACTTTATAACTGTGAAGATCTATGGGTAAGGGAAAAAAAAAAAAAACCACAAAAAAACAAGGAAAATAAGCAAGATAATGATAGATTGCTTACCCTGCAAACAAATGTAAAGCATGGACAGGAGCAATACAAAACAGATTTTTCCCCAAAAGTAGATTTAAGATCATCAGACCTCAACAATTCATTCTAAAGGTGAGTTCCGTTCTACATCAAGTAATTCTCATAATTAATGAAAGATGTGTTATTCACAATGCAACACAGAAGACAATTGTCTTTTATCCAAACAAACACATCAGGGCTTTCACTTTTAGAAAGATCAATGCAAATATGTTCCATTGACAATTTTAAACCAATAAAAAGAGTAATTGCATACATAAGATTTCATCCAACAGACAAAAAGTAAAAGGAAAACGTTCTCTTCCCAACAAGCACCTAAAGTAACTTTGATATGCGACACTAATTTTGTCTCACTGCAACCTCAAAGTTCTACTGAATTAGGTTAAAAGAAATAACATCGTGGTAACCACATCTCTTCTTACAAATTCATATGTTTTTGAAATGGACGTATTAATACTGAATTTTAGTACTGCTTTTCCAAACTACTTCTCTAGGACTGAACACAAAATTAGATGCACAACACACAGAAAATTTGCTTTCAGAAAAGCCCATTTCAGCTCTCAACATCTGGACTTGGTTAAAATAACTGCAAACTACAGGTCAAGTCCAGTGGATTAGGACCCAGCCCATAAAGCTGCTTAATGTCCAAACAAGAAAGTCTAACCATATCTATAATCCATGTCACACAGAGTCTATGAAGACCCAACCGATCAGTAGCACTGAAGCATTTATACATTTTAAACAATGTCTGTTTTCCTAAGGTTAAAAACAAGAAAAACAAACCAGCTGACTAGCTTTGGGCAGGGTTGGGTTCACACGCTTTGTGAATTGAAAGAGAGAACGTATATGGAGGTAAACAACAGGATCATATTATCCTGATTTCACTCTGCACTGGCTGCTGAAAATGAGGAAGAAAAAACAGTCTTTTAACTCTTCATATTCTCCTGGGAAATAAGCTTTCAGTTCAGAAGATGGGCTTGCTCGACTGTCAAATACTAAAGGACACAACATTTTTCCACCTGGAAATGCATATGTAGGCAACATATCAGCTTGGTAACATTTCCCTGTTTCAGAAAGCATACATCTAGGACTAAAGAAATCTTATACATAAAACTAAGACCCGATCAGTGAATATGTACTCATGTAGTTTTACCTTTGTCTTTGTTCTTCTCCTTCCCTAATGAGTCCAGTTTCTTTCTTAGTGATTTCTTCCTCTTTTGCCCATCTGTAAGAGAAAAAAATAGGAAATGCGTGAAGGGAAAGAACACTGAACAAGCGTTCATAGCGTTGCATAAGCTGTATGTACGTGAAGTGAGATGGCTACAGCACTTGAGTCAGGAAGCATGCGGGATTTATTCTGCAAAGGCTCACAACTGTCTCAGCCCTTCAGCCCTGAAGAGTGCACTGAAGACCAAATGCATCCCACTCCATGCTGCTGGGCACAGCACACATGGTCACATAACCCATGTGCAGAATAGAAAGTTAGTCACGAAGTCTTAGCAACTGAGACTATTGGTAGATGCTCCTGATAGCAAATGGAGAGAAGGCAGCATGAATTCAAAAGGTACTGATTAGCTCCCATCCACAGATGCAAGACTGGAAGCTGTGAAGCTAGAAGTAATTTTTGGAGAGGAAGTGTGGAGCTACAGGTATAGTATTTGGAGATAATATCCTGGAGACTAACCTCCAGGATGAATTGTGCACAGCAGACCTACTAGCTGGGTGATAACTGCCCACCCTGACATGACACATCAGATCTGAACTCACACTGTGCGCTTGCAGTTTGTGTACGGCATGTCCCAATTGGTTCAGCTGGATTAGTGTTAGAGAAATTATTGTTCTGACACTGTATACATCATCCAAGTTTTCACTAAGATATTAAGGACTAAAGATTTTAGCTGGTATCATAAGCAGGTCTGTTCTTGAAAGAACTATGTGAAAAAGTTGGCTATCATTCCTTCAGCAGCATCTTTTATAATGAAAGTCAACAAAAACACATCTTGTTAGGTCTCAACAAATACAAGAGATTAAGACACAGGCCTGCTTTAACTTGTACTTTTTATTTTTATTTGTTTTAGTTCTCAAGCAATATAAAAGCTCTCACATACACTTTAATGCATAATAATAGACAGACACCACTAAAGCTAAAGGTTAATGGATACGTACCTTTGCTTTACAGGTTTTGCAATATGGCATAAAATCAAAAATGTGCACACAGTACCTGTGCTTCACTTTTATGGTAAAGTGAAGGACACTAAATAATCTGCCTCAGCATGTTGTTCTGTTTGTGTAAACCAATGGCTTAAGTGGCCTTTCACAGCAGGGACAAGACCACAAAAAACTGAAGTGGATCTCCATGGATTAACTCTCATCTTTGCAATTAGCCATAGGAGAATACAAGCCATTTCCTCATAGTTTTCCCACAGCTCCTATTGAATATTACTCAGCAGACAAATTCTGCCCTTTTCACAGCCCATTCATATCATTTTACTTTAAAATTAAAATTTCTTTTTGCTTTTGCAACATTTATTCAATCAAATCCACTTCAATGTTTGTATTCTGCATTTATTTAGGGACAGCAAGCATATTTACTCCCAGCAGCCGCTTAATTATAATACTCAGTTTCTGACTCCTGAGGTAGAGTCTCATTTGCTAGCTATGTTAAAATCCCTTTTTCTGCACCTTCTCCAGTGAGAATTCATCCCTCTGAAATAAGGCTGAATAAAGTTAATAAGGAATTTTAAATGAGATTTCAGCAATATAAAGGTGGTAATTCATTGCCCGATATGGTCTATGATTAGAATTTCCTTTTTCATATCCACATGGCAAATTCATAACTCAAAGTCATACTTTGATTGATTAATATACCCAGTCCTTTCACACATTCTGACATCCCCAGTTCATAATACTGAGTTTATTACAAAAATTCTTCTATTACCTCTTGGCAATATGAACAGTCAATAGCCTGCTTACATAAAACTAAAAGTACTGCTTATTTTCATTGGGTTCTCTACTACTGTAATGTTCTGGCTTTACATATTATACAACTATTTTTATATTATTTTTCATCTTATAAATTCAGATTACTGCTTCATAGTAGCCTGTTGATAAATGATTTACATTTCCTTGGAGTCTTAGAGCCTCTATGCTCCAAGTACCAATATATTGATATTCTGATACTCCACTGAAGATTCCACTAAGATGTAAAAAGAAGAAAAGCTGAAACTGCATCTCAAACATATTGATTTTATAATACGATTACAGAACTGCAGCTTCTGGAGTGTTTTAGCGTTGCATAGTCAAATACAACAGAAATACCAGAACAGTTATTCATATGAAAGAGAGAAATAAATTACACTTTCATATCCACATGGAAAACAAGCTAATGATTTCTAGGGTCAAACTAGCTATGATTTCTTGTGAACCTTGTTCTTAGTGAGTGATTCTTTGAACTCCAACTGTGAAGAAATTCATCACTAAAAGACTGGTTGAGGGAAACCACACATTTGTTTCTTCAAATCTTGGCTTCTTCAAATTTTGGCGTAGCGGTAATCAGGCCCAGAGGAATACAAGAAACAGGATAAAATTCTAGAGATAGACAAGACAGAAAATACAGAAAACCAAAGAATCATAGAATGGCTTAGGATGGAAGGGACCTTACAGATCATTGAGCTCCAACTCCCTCTGCCATAGGCAGGGCTGCTACCCACCAGATCATCTGCTCAGGGCCCCATTCAGCCAGGGCTCAAATACTGCCAGGAATGGGGGCACCCACAGGTTCTCTGGGCATGTCTATTCTGTGCAGGAATGAACTCTTAAGACAAAGAAAGATGGCAGAACGATAGAAGGGACATACTTAACTTGAACAATGGATGCTCATTCACTGAAGTCAGTGGAACCACAATCATTTACATTTAAGGTTTACGCCACACCAAAGAGTTCAGTTACAAATTAAGACTGACAAGAATCTCAGTGAAAAGCTAAAGCTTAAGAGATCTGACAAGAGTTTCGAGGTCAGTTGTAGTTCTCCTTTCAACCCCAGCAAAAGACATGATTAATTATAATCTATATTGCATAAAAACAAATAAGTATTGAAATGATTGTTGATTTAAGTTACGTCAGACATGAGCACTGTTGAAATACTCACAATATACTGAAGGATTAGTGCAACTGCAGCAGTTTCAAATATAAAAAAAACAACTGATAACACTTAGCACTTATTATCTCCATTGAGATTTGAGAATATAATTAATATTCAGATGTTCTTGGTAACAAACAAACCATTACCTGTGCATAATACCAACTGTACATTCAAAAATTAATTAGCAAATATTTATGCAAAGTAGTACTGTATCAGTCCAAAGTGCTATTATATATGACCTGCTATCCTCATCTGTGGTTTGAGAATGTTTAAAGCCCAAATCAATAAATGTTATTCATCCAGCTGATTTATCCAGCCTTGTGTGCATGTAATCATTTAATGTCTTCTTTCAATAGATCAGTAAGATAGGGCTGTCCTAACAGATTCCACTCAAGAATATTAGCAAGATGTGAGAAGTCAAAAGTCTTATCCTCTTGTTAAAAGGCAAGGAAATGACAAATTGAAGGAAGCAGTCATTTTTTCTTTCTTTGTTAACCCACTCAGGCTTTCCTGAAAAACATCTGCCCAGGCAGCTCCAAAGATCAGTTGTTTCAGAAATGAACTTGGTTTGTCCAGTACTTACTAATTTATATGTTGACTGCATTTCACACTACAATGCGTACATCACTCTCTGGGCCTGTATATATTAAGACTAACATGATGAATATTTAAAAAAAAAACAAGCCTAGAATGAAACACTTGAGTGAATATTAAATCACTATGTGACCTGTTTTTCCAAAGTGGTGAGCACTTCCAGGTTCACTTAATGCCAGAGAGACTTTTCTATTTGAAAAATTAGGTCATCTATTTAGGACTTTGTCAGCGAACCAAAGCCTACAGAACACAGAAGTATCTGCAAGGATACACAGACTTCAGACAAGAACTGAGGATTTCAGGAGTCTGACTTCTGAGGTTATTATTTTTGAAAATTTTAGTTTAAGGTTGAAACTCATGTAGTAAGACTACTGCCTTTTAATTTTCAGTTAAAATCCATCTTCAGATTTTGTAAAGTCCACTTCAGGATCCAAACTTCAGTCTATATGATATATAAACTAGGTAAGAAGCCATTTTTATGTAGAGTATATACAAACCTCATTTTTAAATGTGGAAAAATAAAGAACAGAAAGAGAATTATGTTTTTTTTAACAACATGTTGCTCTGTTGCTCCATGTAAGATTACCTTACACCAAAAATGACTCAGATCACCTTACACCAAATATGACTCAGAGAGAAAGAGCGTAGACTGAATCCCAGTATTGCTTTACTCATTTCTGGAAAATTATGGAAATCAACATGTCTACTTGCTATGCCCAGGTATTGCTAAGCATGAGCACGAGCATGACCAGTGCATGGAATTTTTTCAAAGTGAAACAGTTAATGGCACAGCTGGATCGAACATGCAGAAACTCCTTGCCACAATTTTTACATTATCCCACTTATTATCCATTATAGTGTGAAGGCCCTGTCCTAATTTTCTTTTTTTTCCTTTCCTCTTTAAAAAAAATAATAATATGTAGTAAAAACTACAACAGCTTTTACTATCACTGTTATTTTTCTGACACTATTAGGGTATTATATTTTAAATGATGGAAAGTGTCCTGTCTTGGCAATAAGCTTGAAGTGAACCAGCAACAAAAATATAATTATTCAATGTTTCTTTCCCTTATGGATTTATATTTATATTATATATATATGTATTTTTCCCTTATGGGTTTATAAACCTTATAGATAAACAAAGTTTATAAACAGTAAAGGATACTGATTATCTATATGGAGAGATGTTACTTTTATGTTACTTACATGCAACAATATTTTTGTTATACATAATTCATACAAAGAATTTAATGTAGCTTTCTGTATTTTTGACATATCTTCTGTTGTTTACACGGTTATTGAGTAAAGAACCTGCTCCCCATCTACCTCCTCGTTTACTGGCGTCCTTCTTTGCATAAGAGAATTGTGTTTCTTGTCCATTTAGGGAAGAAAATGTGTCATGTTCTACAATGAAGGGTTATTTTCACAGTATAAAGAGAAGAATTATATGACAGAAGAATATTATATCTGTAGCTCAGTTATGAAAACAGAAATGGATAAAAATCCCAATATTGCTATAATTCAATAAAAATACTTCTTACTAGCTATATTCACAGAATCACAGAATTGTTGAAGTTGGAAGGGACCACTCAGGATCATCTAGTCCAACCTCCCTGCTTCAAGAATGCTCATTTTCCTTTAGTAGCTCTTAGTAATTTTTTTTCCTTGCATGTAATTAAATCACAATAAAATGTACTTTGTAAAAGCGTAATCTATTCTGCTTTGAAAACCACCACCAGTGGCATTCCAAAGAGCCACATCTCACCTCTCCAGAAGACTTCCCTGTTGGCTCACTCTTTATGAGTGACTCACTTCCTGAGTGCCAGCCTCCTGCACTCAGTGGGTGAGACGAATGTCAATACATACTCTCTTGTCTGTGCAGTGTTGAAAGCAATAGTCTCTGCAAGCAGAAAGTATTGCTAAAACTTGATATAGCACAAGAAAGAATTCACTGTGCTTTTTTTTTTTTTTTTTTCCCCATTGCACTGCACTGCACTTGCAATCATTTCTTTGGGCACTATGCAATGTGAATTTCCTTCCAGACATGCACATGGAGCTGCTCTACTGAAGAGTTTTTGAGTTGAAAGGTTTTACTTAGGCATTCTTGTGCCTATAAATGTCCATCATGAAATATTTATTAAGATTAACATGAGCTGTCCCCAAGCAGTAACTCGCAGAGCGCTGCCAGCTGCAGCACAGGCGGAAGGTAAACATTTCCAACCTGAGGACCTGGAGTGAAAGACTTTGGCACATCACGCACTATGAAAACAGAAAGGCTGAGCCCCCAGGTATTTTCCATCGCTCTCTGTCCCCTGTAACCTGTCCTTGGCAGTGCACATGCATTCCCTTAGCAATGCAGGTTATTATATGGCTTCATAACGCTTGGACTATCTCCCTGCTTCTCCCTCATAGGTTTCTATCTTTAGTTCACTTTGTTTTAAATTAGCACTCCTTTGTG
Organism: Perdix hodgsoniae; assembly: GCA_035772895.1. Taxonomy (NCBI): domain Eukaryota; kingdom Metazoa; phylum Chordata; class Aves; order Galliformes; family Phasianidae; genus Perdix; species Perdix hodgsoniae. Next base: position 1,180,076 of record JAPSGF010000068.1, on the reverse strand, counting down.
CTCGGCAACTGGCAGCTAACTGAAAGAACTGAAAACCACTAGGCAAAAGCATACAATCATTGAATCACCACGATTGGGAAAGACCTTTAAGATCATCCAGTCCAACTGCCCCATTACCGCCAATATTTCCCACTAAACCATGTCCCTCAGTACAATATCTAAACATTCTTGAAACATTTGCTTTTCTTGAAATGCGTGCTTTTCTGCTCTTTCTCTGCAACACATTATACTCTTCAGTAATCTGTTTATAGTGCATCCTCTTCAGATAAAGATTTACATAGGCAACATTATATTTATATGTGCCGTAGTCCTTTGGGCTACTGCATTACTGATTATTAAAATGAAACACAGAGAAATTATAGCATGTCAACATGTGGGTTTAAATGATGTAGCTGACAGAAATTTAAATCTTGCATCATACATCACTTCCTTACTATGTAATAGCAAGAATTCAGCTCTAGTGGAATACGAATGAAACTATTTTTCTAGAAAATATTCATAAATTACCAGGGAGCCTGATGGGGAACACAGAACTGCTGGAATCCTCAACTACTTTTAAAGAAAGTCACGTTTCTACAGGGCCCTGAGTTTTATCCATGAAACGACAGTTTACCAGTAATTTTATGTGCTACTGATAGATTTTTTTTAAAAGCATCAAACAAAAAAACATATACTACAAAACAAAACATTCCATAATTTGGTACCAGATATTAATCATTTGTTGATGCTTTGTGATTATTCTGGAAGCAAAAGTGATATACCAGTTAACAGCAGCTAAGCATACTGTCAGATGACTTCTTGTCCTTTGGGAAAGCACATCTAAAAGTGTAGTCTCAGACTAAAATCAGATCTGGTTGAGTGAAAAATGCCCCATTTCTATTGAACCCAACTCAAGGTCTATTTCCATCAGAAAGAGTCGTGTTCCAGCTTGCTAAGGAAATAATATTATATCTTGAAAAACAGGATACAGATAGAGTCTCAGACTGTAATGAGATAGGCATGGATCCTTCTCCACAAAGAACACTGACTCTGGTCAGTGCTCTATATCAGACAGCAAATACTCAACGCCTGTGGATGGAGGGATCCTAAATAAACACACTTGCCTACACCTTCCCGAGTGTATAAAGGCATAAAATAGTTTTCAAGTGTAGACACTGAAAGAAAGTAACTTGTTTGATATTTTAAAATTTGTTCCTCCATGATTCTCAGTCATGAAGGGCTTTGCTAAATGGGGGGAAAATGCACACGGAATGTGCTCTGATGGAGAAAGCCAAACCTTGAGACAGAGTGGATAAAGAACTCAGGCAGTGTAGCAAGGTCTGGGCTGCAGAATCCTCAGCCTGAGCTACTGTAGTACCTCTGGGCAGAGAGCTGCAGGTTCAATCGGTGAGCACGAGCAGAGCCTGGGGCTTTGCTGCTGATGCTCACTTTACACATTAGGCACCCAGGCATCTGGGTACATGTAGCATCTATCATCTTGCTTACTACTTTTTATTTATAAACAGAGGCAGGTGTTTACAATGCACATCATAAGGATAAAAGCATGAGATCTGCAGAGAACACTTACATTGACTTCCTGCACAGAAATAAAGCCACACAGACATTTTTCCAACGCAGTCTTAAAAATGTTCAGCAGGAGCTTAGGTCTCTGTTAGATCCCCAGGTAGCCCTTTGGTGTAAAAGCCTAACAGATCTAAACAATTTAGAATCAACAAAACCACAGTCAGTGCTCATCTCATACTACCTCATAATGCTGAAAGCTTAATTAAATTAATGGTAGAACTAGATGATCTTAGAGGTCTTTTCCAATCTTACTGATTCTGAGTCAAAAAATTAATCTCCTAAGAAAAAGGAGAAGTGGAAAAGAAAGGAAAAAATGCAAAGATATGCATTGTAACAGAGCTCTGATTATGTAAGTCTGTAAGTACTCATTTTATCTTTCCTAATCAGCATTCAGAGAAATAACTTAGACTTCTGGCGCAACCACAGCTCCACTGAAATTATGCATTTGAATAAACTTGAGAAACTAACTCTTCTATCTGAAACAAGAAGAAATCTTCATCAGATACGCCACCCTAGTGCCCTTTTGAACACAGCAATATGCATAATAGAAGTAAATCTGATATTCAGCTGAAAAGTTCATAGCAAACTTCATACCAGAAGAATATATATTTTAAAACAAAACTCTGCCAAAGTCAACTAGAACATGAGGATTAATTGTAACACCAGTATTCTTGATAAAGCTTCAGTTAGAAGCTTTAGCAGAATCACCATACACTGATGTGGATTATTTGCAAAGTAAGGACAGTCTAGGTGAGTTTTCAGAAACAAAAGGCCAGAACTACAATATGTTCTGAAGGCATATTTGGCAGAACATCATCAAGAATACTTCTGTAATACTAGGTGTACTTGCAGTGATTTAGAAAAGAAATTATGAATTAAATGAGACCGATTTTCCAAACAATGTGTTCTACAGCTTTTACATACGCATTCTGGTTCCTAAAATGATTTTACGTAGGCCATGTTTGAACTTTTTCAATATGTTAATGACTAATGTTTTAAAATGCAAACTGAGTTTTTCATAGGCCATAATAATACACTGACAAAATGCTGAATGACTTCATATTTAGGTTGCTCCAAAAGTAATGCCTCATATTTATTTCCACTTAAACTACAATTGATACAAAGAGCACAACAACACAGTATAATAGAGCAAATTCTCAGCTACAAGCACTCTTTTTCAACATAGTCACAATCAGTAGCTATGCATTTTCACCAGTGAAGAGTCATCATGCTGCACTCATAACAGTCTGCACCAGGGTAGGTGACCTGCTGTCACTGTCACCACTGCTGAAATGCACCACCCACCCCTCAGTGTGCTCACATCCACTGTTCGGTCTCCAGAAACATTCAGCAATTGTCAGTGAATGTCAGTAGGTGCCATTTTTTCCACATGGAGATCAACAACACCCCTTTACTTCATCCACACCACACTTCCATGTCAGATGCCATTGTGTCAGAGTGCCCCTCTGCTGCCATCTGTAATGCGGCAACAAAATATAATGGGACAATGGTGGGAAGGTTCAACCTCTACTGCCATACCATCAACATCCATCCCTGATATTGTGGGCCAGCATAATAAAATAGGAGGCATTAGTAGGAGACAGGAATTTTTTAATATCTCTGAAGTAATATCTAGACTTAATTGGACTTTACATATTTCAAATGCATGCACACAGCAGTCTCTGGCTTTGAATTTATAAGAGCTCTACCCTAAGCCCACACAAGTCAGGATTCAAATAACAACACAAGCCCTTAGGATTACCCTACCCTAATACTGAAAACCTCCCGTCAGGATTCTGTCATCAACAACTGTTTTATAACCTTGGTATATGGAAAAGTTGATCACAGTATTTTGTACTTCTGTATTCCTATAGCACTGACCATAATGCATGCCACTTCTTGATCAAAGCACCTGTTTACCCAAACATAAATAGAATTTTTTTTCCTTGTATTGAACAATGAAGCATTTGCTCTTATTAGCCTGTTTCTGTCTAACTGAATAAATTGTTGCCTAACAACAAAGTTTGAAAAAGAAACAGATAACTAAAAAAAATCACGTTTTGAAGATACATTACTTCTTCTGTTCCATTAGTAGAAAAATTATGTTCTTCCAAGCTTCATATATTTCACTTTTTTTTCCCTCTCAACTGTCGCAAAAAGCCAAATCTGGAAAAACAAAACAAAACAAAACAAAAAAACCCAACAAACCATAGCAAGAAGCTTCTACAGATTTCCTTCTGTGGAGAAGGAAAAAAAAAATAAAAATGCTTTTTGGCTTGCGTATCTCCCTGTCTGGAAAAGCTTCTGTCACCTTTACTCTGACAAATTCCTGCATAGCAGACTACAAGGCTGACTGCTCCAAATGCCTCCATCCTGCAGCTGGGACTTCTCCCAGCTCAAAACATTAAGTGAATTTTATTTTCTCTTTTCAGACTGAGAGATAGCGCTTTTTCTTGAGAGGAAAAGAAAAGTTCACGTTTTATGGAAAACAGATTTGGTGGAAAAATAAAAATGAAAAAGAAAATATAACTTCCATCCTAAGCTAGCAAGATGCACAGCTTTCATCAAGTGTTCTGAGCAGGTCTGATAGAGCAAGGCTGATAAACCGGATTGAAGACTTACTAATGTAGTGTCAAAGAGCAGAATTTAGATTGTAGTCCTGATTGTCTTTAATATAACCTTCATGAATACTGCTATATTGAAAGCAAATCTTACAAATGCTGCATGGACTTATGGCACCATGTCAGAGACAGTATTATATGAGAAGCATCTGCAAAGGTTGGCATGAAGAGTGGTAATAGCAAGCTTCTACACTTAAAAGGCATACTGTATGCCAGCACAAAAGCATCTACTCTTGTAGCTCCACAAAGCATCAGCTACAGTTTACTCAGATGCTTCCTCCTGGTATAACTATCTAGACAGTATGTAACATGGTCAGTGATTAAAAACAATGAGCAGCTTGGAGCACTTACAAAAATGCAAGTCCAGATAAAAATCAAACTCACTCTCAGTGTTAAGGAAAATGGATAATGAAATACAATGACGAGTAAAGTAAGCAAAAAACTGAAAAGTCAACTCCCTGCCAAAATAAACAAGAAGTGGGGAACACATAATTGAATTCCCGTTTTTATTTGGAGCTTAACTGAAACATATTGAGAATAAAGTGCACCAATGAACAATAAAAATTCAGAAAATCTAATTGCTTGTGTTTTGCTTAATTTCAAAGACAAAGTTGCCTCAACACTCAGTCTATGATTATGTACTTCAAATTTACCTCACTGAAGGAAGTTCTACAGGAGATTAATACTCACTTCATAGGAGCAGATGTACAGCATAGCACACCTGGTGAAACTGGTTACAAATCTTACATACAAAAACGTCCAACAGTACATGTTAAAACAGGATAAGCAATTATCTTTCCTTAAATGATTGGAACTGCATTTAAGTTCCTAAAGACGATATGAGATCACATGTATTACAATTATAACAAACTAAATGAACTGAAAACTAGGTTTGACAAATGCTAGCTAACAACTAAAATTAAGCATCACCTTCTCTCTCTCCAGCTGATCCAATAACTCTAAAAAGAAATTACCTCAAAGTAGAACACTCGCTACAATTACTGAAGCTGCTGTGTATGACGTAGTTGCTGTTAACAGTAAATATTAATGTGTGTGTCTACATTCTTGTCATAGGTGGCAACAATACAGTAAACAGTCTTCTTGGTAAAGGCAATTAATTTCTTTGATTACACTTTGTAAGCTTGCTAAACTAGCTGGACGGCAAGTTTATTTTCACATTTGGAAAATTAAGACAATTCTGTGGCTTATCTTCAGATTCTCCCTCCAAAACATTTGGGAAACATTTAAATAATAAACCCAAAGGTACAAAGAAAGCATATGCAGCACTTGTACCATAGCATAAATATACTTTGGAATGTGGCATGTGCTAAAGCAGAAATACTACATCAACCTAGCATTAAGGTTGTGATCCAAGCCAACAAAAACAATATAATTCATCAGAGATTTATGGTCTGGCCTTCATCCAACCTACTGCATGCATTGCAATCTATCGCATCTATCTGTTAACAATTCTGGGTGAATGTGTAACATCAAAGTTCAATTCTAGACACATCAATCTTGTACTTAGAAGATGAGACTGGAATAAAGATATTTTACCACATTATTTTGAAGCTTTGGGTCTGAACTCTTGTGCCAAGTCTTCCTACAAAAAATAAAGTTTGATCTCATAGTAGTATGCGATCTGAAACACTGCTTAATACTGGGATTTGTTACTATTAATTGTAAGAAAAAATGATGTGGGAGAAATGAAAATATAGATCTGGGGTCCTTGCCTGTACAACTTCTGAACTGGTACACATGCAAAAGATCTTCTGTCAACTTTATCACATTTGAAATTCTGTCCTGAAATGACTTAGAAAGATAGGATCAAAAATGCCTAATCACAAAAAGAGCGAGATTCTGTGAAGGCCTATGTACAACCTAGATACTGTATAGCTCTTGCTGATTCAAATTGTACTCTAACCAAGTTAGGGCAGAATTTCCAAACTTTCATAGAGAAATTCAGCATAACTTTTCCTTTCTTTCCCCTTTTTTGAAAAATAGAGAAGAACTCTTCTTTTCTACATCAGAGTTTTTCTCTACCTCTGTGCAATGTCTCATAACTGACTATTCCTACAACTTCTTTAGCAGAAGAACCCTTTATAACTCTTGGTTGTGCTAAGGCCTTTCAGTATCTTCTCATTTTCCTTCTTCAACTGTCACTACAAAGGTGATATCCACTTAAGAATGCACGAGAGGCATCATCAACTCTGCAAGCTAATGCTTGTAGATCCACAAATCCCATACAAACTATTACAAAAGATAGGAAAAACATAGTCATAAATTGAGCCACTTCTTCAGCTGATATTCTTATTATGGTATTTAGGGGACATTTCAGTTCAAACATCAGTGGGGCAAGAGTTTCTTTTAAATATGACTCTGAGCAGTGTTCTGGTAGCAAGCACTACTTGCTGGCACCTCTACTGTATAAAAGTAAAAGCAGGATTAACCTAAAAGATAAACTATTTATGTTTGCATATTACACTGGTATACATACACCTATCTAAGTCATACTTAGAATTAGTGGCAAGTGTTTCCTTTTTTCCTCCTGTACTCCTTGCTTCCACAATACCTCATGCCCCATTCCAAAGCTGGGAAGATGACAACACAACCTGTTGGGGACTGGTGAGGACATAAGCAGTCACAGCGTTTTCTTGAATAAAGAGAGGTGAAAACTGCAGCTGTGACTCTAGAACATCCAAATCCTATTCAGGTTAATTCAGAGAGTTTAATGTTGTACCTTGAAACTGAGACAGATGCTTGAGGAGTTGAATTAGGGTTGGTGCCCTAACTCCTCATTTACTGTAATTGATCAGGCCCTAGCAGTGCCTACCAGTGCTCACAAATGCAAACTACAAAAGGCTCTCAGGCTCAGTGAAGTAAAACGTTACTGTAAAAGTATTTCCCAAATACCTGTTGTGGAAACTGCTCCAAACAAACCACATTCAATATTTTCTCTGCCCAAGAGGTACCTGGAGCTTATGAACAAAGGAGAAGGAAAGAAGTTATCCTACTCTTTCACACTTGTTTTATTTTGAAAAAAAGATATGAGACTTGAGTTACCAAGTTGTTATTTTCTTGTGTAGACATGCTGTATAAGGTTCATTTTTCTCACTACGGGCAGAAAAGTACACACACAAATGGAAAGTCAGAAAGACATAAGCACATACATAAAGTGAACTGCATCATTCTCTTTCCTTTCTTCTACTAGAAAGAGATCCTACTTCCTTGAAATAAGGAAGGCATAGTATATTCTAAACAGTGACTGCAAATAAGTTGCACAACAAACAATATTGTGCTAGTTAGAACATCAGGCAGCAAATTAAAAATATTCTGTGGAATAACTGTATTAGTAAAGAAACTAATGCTCTGCTTGGAATTGATAACCCTTCAAAAAAACAAGAGAACAAAAAAACAAATTTGAAGTAGCTTTGTCATACATACAAATTCATCAAGAGTCATTGTTTTTAAATTCATTCTTATTGCTCACTGAAGTCCAACCTTACATATTTTAAGTAACATGCCAGTTAAACTCCTGTTGGAAGTGGTCCTCTCTCTGTGACCACCGGATATTAGTAGTGTGTTTTATTGAGGGTAATGGTTGCAATACAAATGAAGAGGGATTACATACCAGGTATTGCACGCATTCCTCTCCTAATGTGCGAACGGCCAGATGGGCCCTAAAAGGCTAACTGAACTTGCTGTGACAAAGTGGCCTTCTAAGCATGGCAGAACTGAAATATTATGAAGTTATCAGTAGTGATATGACCTGATGTCACTGTGACTGTAAACATAAGGCAGATGTTTCTGCACTCAGACTTCACCTCCATGCAAGCATGCTTGGCCCACTTGTTACCCAAGAACAATGGGTTTTTACTTTTCACAGTACTTGTGCCAGTAGAAGTAATTTCTCGGATGCTTGCAGAAAGCCAATGCTCAGTTGGCCCTGTTCTAGAGTCATTCATTTGTAGCTTTTGAAGAACAGTCAAAGAACCTCAAAGAATCCCAACATTTTAAAATGCTTTCTATGTTTTCTAATATAGAGATTATTCTACTAACCTCTGCTTCTGAATGTTTTCAGACAACATTCAATCAGAAGAGAGCTGTAGAGCACATCTACCATCTACCATCCACATACGTGGATCTCTCCAGTCCTAGATAGCTCCCTCAGCTCTCTCAAACATACTATACTAGTTCTTCCTGTAACTTGGCCAAACACATCACCTTTTCTTTGTTTGTTATTATTATTGTTTCTGTGTTATGACTGGTTGATCGGTTTGCTTTACCTTGTTTTTACAGAAAACCTTTAATGACCTTCAGTCTAGTTTTAACTTTGGACACAAATAGCTGTGTCTGAGTTTTATGTTACTTGTACTCCTGCATGCCTGGAGTAACTGAGCAAGTTTCACACTGTTGAAACTTGAAAATTCCCACTTGCACAGCCCTGTGATATTAGCAAATCAATTGGACGGCTACCTCTCGCCTCTTAACATACTTTTGCACTCCACAACATTCAGAAGTGATGGGAACATGAAGAGGACATCTGAATTGTCTCTGGAAAGGGTCTAAACTAAAGTATTCTACAGCCAGTCCCAGCCAACATTTTTATCAGTGACCTGAATGCAGAAGTGGAATGCATCCCTAGCACTAAACTTGGGGGTGCTGTTGACTTTGGAGGGATGAGAAGCCTTGCGGAAGAATCTACATACACTGGAGTAACAGGCAATCAGCACAAGCACAAAGTTTAGTGAAGTTAAGTGCTCAGCTCTGCACCTCGGATAGAGAAATGCCTGACACAGGTATGGACTAGGAGATGTGTAGATAAGGAGCATCCCAGCAAAAAGGAATCTGGACATGCTGGTGACAGCAGGTTCAGCATCCATCAGCAGTGCATCCTGGCAGCCAAGGGTCAAAGCACATTTTAGGAGGTATTAGACACAGCATGGCCAGCTGGCCAAAAAGGTGATTCTCATAGAATCATAGAATGGTTTGGTTTGGAAAAGACCTGAACCACCATCTAGTTCTAACCCTCCTGCCAGGGTTGCCAACCACTAGATCAGACCATCTGGAACCAATACACTGTATTTAGCATTGGTGCAGCCTCATCCTGAGTACTGTGTGTAGTTCTGCAATCCTCAACAAAAAAAGGGTGCTAGATTACTGGAAAGTGTACAGAGGATGACAACAAAGATTGGTAACAAATTTGAAAAGCATGTCCTGTCAGGAGAAGTTGAGGACACTTGGGTTGTCTAGTACGGAAAAGAGGAAGCCAAGAGGCAATTTTATTGCTCTCTACAACTTTAGGAAAGTTGTAAGACCACTGTCTTTAGGAAAAGCTAACTACGATTCACTTTATTTGATATGGACAATACTTGAACCAGTGATTCTTGCCTTCCATCAGAGCCAATAGAGAGCAAAGAAAACCACACTTACAGGGAATGCTCTATCTGACATAGACAGATATATACTTCTGGATATGAAGAAGTGCAAGAAAAACCTTTCTCTTTCAACTGAGTATCAGGGGATCCCAGCATGAATAGGTCTGATTTAGGTTATCTGCTCTGTAGGTATCTGTCCTTGACCAGGTGATCCCACCCCCGGTGGCTTATATTGGATACAACAAACACCATTACTACTCATTTTAGTAGTTGCAAAAAAGTGAAGCAGAAGAAAAAGTCTATGGCGCAAACAGTGTACTATTTTCTCCTGTTTATTACTGAGATATAAAGTCAGTGGCTTATGAAGAGGAGGCTCAGCAATCTAAACAGAGATGGTTTATCGTGCACTTACCTTTGGGGATAGTAATCTGACATCCCAGGTCATACTCCTGCTGCAGCTGATAAAAAGCCACTTCCTGCAGCCGAGCGCGCTCCAGCTCCGAGAGACTCTGAACGGGAACTGACTTCAGCCGAACACTGCGCCCTGACATGCTGTTCCAAGTGAAATCACCCTACAGGAAATCAAATGGAAAAATATGAAGCATCATACAGTATGTGCAATTTAATAAACACAACTATCTCTTCTACTGCAAGGAGAAACAATGCATGCTCTCTTTTCTAAAAGGCCATTTTTCTGGACTTCTCTAACCTTCCAAATACCTTTGTTTTCCTAAGACAAACATTCCTTAAAAGGAATACAGACATTCAAAACAAAGTCAATTTTGCCTGAAAACATTTAAGCATGTACTGTTGCAAAAACACTGGGATTCCAGTAATCAAAAGCAAAAAGCAGGGAAAAAAAAAACCCTTGTGTGCTTTTCCCAGCTTGGTTTCTTTGTACAGTAGTTCATCATCACTTCATTCCCTTCAATGCACATTCAGAGACCTGAATTTCTACAGGTCCCTGGATAACATGCATCTTATCTCCTCCAGTTTGCTAATCCCACTCCCCGAAGCTGTTCAGAGAGTAACTTTCTTTTCCAATTCATCCTACCTGCTCCTTACAAAGTGACTGTGGTTAAAGCAAGATTGACTAAAGGATAATTTGTTTTACGTTTCTGAAAAGCCATTATAACATATGTGCTACAATTTATACAGTAAAACAACATGAGATACACTGCATCTTTGTAAGGTACCAATTATGTTCAGAAACAAAATCAAAAGCTTTTTAAGTTTTATCTCCCACATATGACGACATATACAAAAAGCCATTCTCATAGCTAGTATTTAGTTCAGATAAGAGAAGTAATCATCAGTCTAACATAAGTACAAGCACACAGAGAAGCTGAAATACTGACAACTAACTTGAAACAAGAACTTTAGAATTCATCAAAGCATAATTAGAGAACACATTTTTCTACAAGGAAAAGAAGACTTCAGCTTTGAGAAAAGAAGATTCAGAGGGGATCTGATTAATGTTTACAGGTTTCTTAAGTGTGGGAGTCAAGGAGACATGGCCAACTTCTTTTCAGTGGTCTGTGGGGACTGGACAAAGGGAAATGACCATAAACTGGAGCATTAGGAAATTTTGCACCAATATGTGAAGGAACTTCTTCACAGAGAGGTTGACGGAGCACTGGAACAGGCTGCCCAGGGACATGGTGGATTCTCCTTGTCTGAAGATATTCAAGACCCACCTAGACGCCTACCCGTGCAGCCTGCTGTAGGGAGCCTGCTTTGAAGGGGAGCTGGACTTCATGATCTCTAGAGGTCTCTTCCAACCCCTACAATTCTGTGATTCTGTACATAGCTATGACTGCATTCACATGTATGAGAGATAAGAACATCACAAATATGCAGCACCATCTAGCAATGTAGCTGAAAGGAACAATACACTGAAGGACTTTTCTTGTAAATCATGAAATGTGTCTGAGTTCCTCAAGAAGCTTTTATTTTTGTAAAAATTTTTTTGCAAGTTGTTAGGCAATCATGAAAGATGAAGCTGACACCTTGAACTGAACAATACTGTATCTACATGTTAAATGAATATACTACACTCAATATTTTTTATTATATGTATATGTATCACATATGCAACCTTTTGCACTAGACCAGGTTTTGACAACTGGAATTTAGTTTTTGCTTTTCTTTTTTTGCTCTTCCACCACTCCACTGCTGACTAACTAGATTTAGTAGTCTCAAGCAAAAGGTTTGCAAGGTGATGTAAACCAAGACTAGTTTAAAAGTGAAACCAAAGCAGAGAGATTCATATAAACCTGTTTTGCGAAACTGCAAGTAAATGTTTACATTTTTGAAAAAGCCGTTGTCATTTATAGTTAAAAGTGATCAAGAACAGAATCCACCATCAGACAATGTATACCAAGAAATAATTCCTTTCCAATCATGATAATACAGAAGAAAAAAATTTACAAGTGCAGAAATATGCAACTCAATCCTTATGAACATCTCACGTACAAAATGTTCTATAATCAAGATAGTAAAAAGAGAGAACTACAGGCCTCTGGGGTAGATTTTTCTGGATTTATCTTATCTATTTCTCTTAGATGAGCAATTTCATAAACAAAAGTATCATGGATATACATTTATTATGGTAGGCATAACTGGGATGTTTTAATTTTGAAATGCGAAGGCATGAAAAATAGAAAATTGTGAACTAACAGCTTATTAGGACTAGAAAGTTTTTAGAACGTATCCTTTTTCCTGTAGAGCACAAAAACCAAGGAGGAATATGGGGCTTTTAGGAACTACTACAAGTTAAATACATACTCCTTAACTGGAATTATGCATGGACACATGAAGTATTTTTTTACTTTTTTTTTATAAAAATCAATGTGGGCAAATCTAATTCTGGAGGTAGTTGCACCCTCTGCCTCACCTTAGAGTAGCTTTGCAACTGCAGGCAGCAAGCTGTACCACTGCAATGCCACAGCTCAGCTGCTGAATCCAGCCACATGAATTTAACTCCAAGAGACAACATTTACTGGCATCAATATTCTGCTTTTGAGACCATAGGAAACCTCTCTGCAGAGCTCTGCTGCTTTATATGAGCAAATCAGCCAGCTCAGCACTGGCTTAGCAATCCTACTCAAGCTAATTTTACCTTATTATGGCTATGCCTCACCTCTCTCTTTAAAAATAGAAAAATAAATAAAAATTAACATGTCAAAGGTTTACAACCAAGAGAAAGAAGAAAGTCCCATACCAGATGAAGATTGTTCCTCTCAACCAAGATTTTCATTCTGACAGTTTGTAAGCTCCACAAACACCTCTGGCACTCACCAGCATGGCCCTTGTTGGCTAAAAATGGTCGGATGCATCCTCAAACTCCACGACAGATTATTAAGCAGCAATAAAGAACTTGGAATCACTCTGCCCAGTCTCTTGTGCACTACATAAGGCATTCTTCTTTTATACTTGATGTGTTTGATAAAATCTCTGCTAGGTCACATTAACATAGGGTTTTACTATGCTAATGGAACACATGAGTAATTATCTGAAATATTTTTGGAAGATCATGTGTTAGGGCCAATGGAATCTCCTAATCTGTTGAAGCACAGGCTGAAGAAATGTTTCCTTGAAAAATTCTGTTTTATTTGGCAAATAAATATCAGTCTTCTATGAGCCAAAGTACAATATTTTATGTCTTAATCTATTCATAGGCTCTTATGCTTTGTGGGACAGAAGGTAACTTAAAAGCTTCACCTCCCATCTAATGCAATGAGGAGTTTTTACACACAGCCAGCAAGTTTCTGCAACATCAAGCAGGCTTGGGAGAGGTCCAGAGAAACCAAGATACCTTTGGGAAGGGGTACAAGTGCACTTACAAAAATCCCAATTCTGTAAAACTATTCTGTACTATGTGGGACAACCAAAGGAGGAAAAGGGCAGGACAGACACAGAGAACATTCTTTTTTCTCTCTCTGAGGAGGCACACTTCATCAACCACGTTCAACTAACAGCCTGACATAGTTCCATGCAGAAGCTTAAGAGGAACATAAGATTTTTAAGCACCAAGTCAGGGGATTTGCTTTTTGAAGTCTATGCCCTGCATATGTGTTCAGACATACATAGTCAGCTTTTTCTCTGTTTAGACTGTAGGACTATTTAGAACGTGATCTGCAAATGGTTCCTTCATCAGCAAGAAGGAAAATAATCAGCAGACAAGACTGTAAACAGAAATATTGCTCTGGGATAAAGTGATCACCCTGATAGGCACAAACTGCTAATTGTGAGGTTGCTTTCATAATCGACTTTTACAAAACCTTAACCAGACTAAAAGCCTTCTCCAGTTTCTTCTGCCAGCCAGCCACTTCTTTTCCCTCACATTTGCATTTTTCTCTCCAGCTTTCCCATTAACATCTAACATCTTTCCTCCACAGAACTGAGCCGTTCACTTATCAGGCATGTAACTAAAATACCAGAGCAGATGACTCAGCAAAGGAGATGAATGATTAACTGCATCCCATGCTTTTGAAAAATTTGTCCACTTTTCCTATATTTCTTGTCTACCGTCATAAGCACTTTTTAACAAGATACAGATTGCAGTTTTACTGATATTTTTACAAATGTTTTCTTTAGGGGTTGGGTGTCCGGTGGCTCTGAAATAAACCCAAGTGGTACATCTTCAGCAATGCTGTGCTCTTAAATTACTTTTAGGCATCTGTAGGCTACTCTCATGTACTTTACATCGCTCTCCTCAGCCTCCAAAACGGTCATTCAGTTGTGTTGTAGCAAAGTCTTGTTCTCCTGTACAGTACAGAAATGGGCTGATAAACTCTGCAAGGCATCCCGAATGCAGATAACAAACACATTGGCCATTACCTCTGCTGATTACTATGGAGCTTTAAGCCTTTATGAGCAATGTGGATCGAGCACAGGGTTGGCAAATAGGAACCCCTCACACATGGCAGTTTTAGATAATAGAGTATTTTAATGCAAGATGCAGAAAGCAATTTTTATCTTACTGCATTACTGTCAATGTTAATGACTTTAGTCTGTGTTCATTTAGGTAAATACCATTATCAGATTAGCTGTCTACTTTTCATTAAGTCTTTTGCTGAAAGCCATTTGAAACCACTAAGATTAAAACCAATTTTACTTCTTTGTTTTTTTCTCTTACCTTAGCAATACTTAACGATGTGTTTATAGTTAGACACATCACCACTGTAAAGGAGCTCAATATTCCACACGCAAGAAGATTATATTGCAATAATATGACAAAAATGTCTTAATTTTGTTTGCTTAATTACTTCCCTAAGTTTCATAAAACTGTGTGTAATTACTTCTTTATAAACCTCTCACACTGATAATTCATTTCAACTCTCTCTAAAATAACTTCCACACACCTCAGCCATAAAGCCTCAAATTTTGACAGTGCATATTCCCCCAGCACAATTTGGATGCCTGTACACACAATCTCTCTCTTCCTCACTTCTCTCCAGTCGATGCTGATAGGAAGCTGCTTCAATCCAACAGCCTTTCTTTGCAACTCCTTCATCTAAGGTCAGGGTACAAAGCAGAACGCCTGGCAGGGCAAGAAAGGTAAAGGAGGAATGAACTACAGAAAGTATCCAGCATTACATGCAGTTAAGGACAAATGCCTAATCCTTTACTAAGGCCATTTTTGGATTAATCAGGAGTTGGAAAACACCTGGATGATATGGGTGTGCAGTGACCTCATTCTTTCTGCCATCCCATCTCCAGATGATTCTCCAAAGGCAGGTAGGGTATTTCTTTCCAGATCCCATTACAAATTAATGCAACCTAGACTGCTACAGTTTCTCCAAACACAGCAAGCATCAGAACAGCTATCTCCAAGCGACTGCTGGTATGACAGAAGGAGACATGCTTTTCAAATTACCAAAATGGCATCTCTAAATACATAATTAAGTATGAAGAAGCACAAGACTTACTGCATGACACTGAGGCATTCAAAGGCAGACATACAAAACATAGAGCCCCCAACAATTAATCTTCATTAAGAAAGTCTGACTTCATTAACGTCATTATCTAGGTTGACATCCTGCTCCCTTTGACATCAATGGAAAAATTATTAATGTCTCCACTGGGAAAAGAGCAAGTACGGCCTGATGATCTTCTGTATCGCTTTGGAGTCTTGCATGAAAGTTAGCTTATCTCAAGCTCTATTATACTTACTCATGCTAAATAATGCATGTGCAGAAAAAGCTATTAGTTTTGGCAAAAGATCACACTTCACTAAGCAGCACTGTAGGTATCAAAGCTATTTAATGGCAATAAATATAACCATGGCATTGCTAAGGAGAGGCACTTCCTCATTCTAAGCTGTATCCTGCCTTGTTCCCAGGGTTGTGGATTGTCAACTGGAAAACAGGACACTTGGGATCGGCATTCTGCACAGCAAGCAACCCCTAGGATGTTCGCAGGCTGGCATTCCTCACAGGGCAGGCAGAATGCACAACACCAGCAGAAATATTATTTAATGTAATAAGACAGCGCGGACCTGTGTCCAGTTAAAGAAACGTGGTTCAGAATACCACAACAGTAATTTCCATCTATCAGGGAGTTAAAAAAAAAAAAAGAAAGAAAGAAAATGAGAAGAAAAAAAAAAAAGAAAAAGAAAAGCCCATCTAACTTTAGTCTAAGGATAAACATGGAGCGGAAGAATAAGTGTGTTTCCACAGCAGTATTAAAATTGTTAAAATAAAGGGCAAAATATTTCCTGTTCCTCTAGGATCAACATCTCCAAGTTTTCCAAATGCCTCAGGAACTGTTTCATGTTTAGAATAATTAATAGCATTCTCTTAAAAAAAAAAAAAAAAAAAAAAAAAAAAAAAAAACATAATGGAGATGCATTTCATTTCTCTTCTGACATTAATATATGTGACTGAAGTAAAACAGGTATTGCCTAGCAAAACATTCATTCCTAACACATTCTCTCTGTTCAAACTTTTCATCTGTGCAGAACTCCAATCTCCAATAAAATGCATCCAAAAAATCAACATGATCAGATTTTCAGTATGCCTTGTTTCACTACATGATCGTTGTGGTCCTTTTCAACCCAGGCCATTCTATGGTCCTATGATCCAGAAGCATTACAATTAGAGCCAAAAGAGTCCGAGTATTTTTGTGGAGTTGCCAAAATGGGGACAACAGCAGCTTAAAAAAACATCTAAATGTAGGTGAAGTTCTACTGGAATTTGTGTGAACATATTTCTTTGTGTTTTTGTCAGTAAAAGAGAATTAAACCACCCTGTACTTCGCTGTTGGTTGTGAGTTGTTTCATGTGTACATTAACAAACTCCAGTAACAACCTGCAGCAACTATACAGCTTGAGACCAAAGTAATTGTCTATACATTGTGTTTTCAGCAGCCTCACCACAAGAGATTTGGGATAGCCTGTGCTGATTAAGATAATAAAATTAATTCCTTTCATCAGTTCCCATACTGTTTTTGACAGGTTGCTGCCATTTATTTCTCAAGTGTAAAAACAGTGTCCTGCTTGACCAGAAATAACATGAACTGTGCAAGCTAATGGCAGCTGACCCCAAATCAGATACAATAGCTTGAATATTACTTTTAGTGGCAAAGTTGCCTTAAATAGACCTTGTTCCAGGCTCTGCTACCAACATAAACATGTTCCTGCTCAGTGTTCACTCGCATACGAAGCAAAACAAGAAGTCACATACTGTGTCCACATTTACCTCTGTCTCAAATCAATAAGTAGATGGGATCAGTCTGGAGGACAATCTTGGCTCAATTCTGCAGACTTGGGAGCCAGAGGACATGCTGCACACACCAGTGCACTGCAGAACTGCCATTCATATCGTATTCATAGAAGCACACAAAGAATCATTTCGATTGGAAAAGGTCTCCAAGATCAAGTCAACCATCAGCCAGACCTACCAAATCTCACAGCTAAAACATGTTATTATTTAGTGTCACATTGATGTTTCTTGAATCCTTCTAGAGATAGGACTCCACCACTGCTCTGGGGAACCCATTCCAATTCTTGACCGGCACTCTGTTAAGCTCTTACTAAACATATGAAATACTGCTCTTTCTCCTAATCCTAATGAGGCTGATGTTAAGCTTATGAAAACATATGGCCTGAACTATATGGGAAATACATTTAAACAACCTAGACTAAACAAATATAAGTGTGAGTCCTATTTGTAGCTTTATTCATCCTGAAACAGTACAACAATGCTCCTGTGAAGCAATAAGGAACACAGGATCTTCTGTAGTTTCTGACAGGAAACTACAACTACCTGAAGGGATGATGTGGTGAGGTGGAGATAGGCCTCTTCTCCTATGTGATTAGTGATAGGATTAGAGGAAATGGTTTCAAGTTGTGCCAGGGGAGATTGAGTTTGGATGTTAGGAAATAATTCTTCACTGAGGGAGTGGTCAGGCACTGGAATGGGCTGCCCAGGAAGGTGGTGGAGTCACTGTCCCTAGAGGTGTTCAAGGAACATTTAGATGTTGTACTGAGGGACATGGTTTAGTGCAAGATAAAAGTGATAGCTAGGTGGCTGGACTGGATGATCTTAGGAGGTGTTTTCCAACCTTGATGATTCTTGCTGGGACTGCAGCTAGTACAGCACATAAGTTAGCAATTTCTGGATTCAGTAACAAGGATTAATTTGACTGCGGTAAATGGTTTTAACAGACTAGGAGTGGCATCTATTTCTATTATACTCAGTAAAAAAGAAAAAAAAAATCTTAACTGAGTATCTGAAGGAAATGCATGAGAAACTACAAGTTACCATTTCCAAATGATTCAAAAAAACCATACCAAGTATCGTATACAAGATTTATAAATATACAAGTATTTTAGTTTACCTTCTGGATTTTCAGCTTTCAAGATACACAGTGTGCACTATCTGACTCAAGCATACAGCCAGAATCTCATTAAGAAAAATAAAATAATTTCAAGACTCCGAGGACTGGGATTTGACTAACAATAGCAAAGCCTTTAATTAAATACAAAATCCCATTTGTATTGTTTCAAGTAGTCCAAATTACTATTTTCTATAAACTCTGACATTACTTACAAAAAGTATTATTTCTTGGTCTAAAGAAAATGAAATTTGTTGCACGCAGAATAGCTGCCCAGATTACCTACATACCTGCTCTGGTTGGAAAGCCATATTACCATTGAAAGGAGAAGTGTGGAGGTTGACATAAGCCGATGGGAACAAAATGCAAGCCATCTCTAAATATTTGCCTTTAGAAGCACAAGAGTGAGAGCTCTCGGTTATTAAGCTACAACAGAGAGGTATCAGGACAAAGGCTTTACCAACTGGATTAGAGTACAAGCTGGACTCTGTCTTCACCCTTACCCCATCCCTCATCAGGAAGCTGCTGACTGCTCAGCATCCACTCCCACTTCCATACGTACCCATGATAGAGGCTGCTATGTCCCTCTAGAGTGATTTGCTAAGCACAGCGAGTGAACAGAAGGCTCTCAAAGTTGGCATGGGGACACTCAGCAGGACCTGCTCTCAACACGTATTGCTGCTCACAAAGAGAATGTTATTTCACTGAAGTTTGTCTCCACGTGCAAGCGAATTATCCACTTCCAGCTCAAAAATGGTTGAGGTTACTTAGGTTATTATGGCACAATTAGCTACTGCGCCAGCTTCCAGCCCATGCTGAAATAAAGGTGTTGTATGATCCCTCCTCTTAAATAAGTTTTCTTTGAGTCATGAGTTTTGAGTTTGTGTTATTACGTCTTGGAGGCAAGGACAGGCACATTTCAAACATGTAGAAAGCAAGCAATTAGACGGGGTGGCTTTGCTCATTTGCTCTATAATCACTCCACACTTTCACAGTGTTAACACAGTGCAAACCCTAACCTGTTCTACATACCCACGTCGGGCACCCTGGCGGAGATCTGCAACAGCAAGTCAGCTGAGATGCTCTGGCAATCTATACCTGTTTATTGGCATTGTGTTTGGTTGTTTGGTTGTTTTTAGTACATGAGATATCAAATTCCCACCCTTACTGACAGCTGTTCTGGTATTCCTATTGCTCTCTTAAAGACCCTGCACAGACAATTCTTTACAGAAAAACTCAGGAAGTACAGAAAATTCAGAAAGTCTAATAATTAGGAAAATACTGTGAGTACAAATAAGTGGATTTGTGTTCACTAGCACTCTCACGGATTTTAATCCATGTGTCATTAGTTTCCCTCTGTTTTCTGTGTATTGAAACAGTGCATGTGCTCTTCCTGCAATGCACAGCCAAGGTCACTACCTCAGCTTTTCAAGAAGCACTGCTGCATCATTTCTTACAAAAAAAGCACCACAGTTGCACATATGCATCTGCTGATATGCTTATTAATTACATATCATTCTGGAGTCTGAAATGTTGAACTGGAACTATACAAACTACTCTGAGTGAAGATATAGCTACAAATCAGACTGATGGATCAGTGTATATACCTGGAAAGACAACTAAAAATCACACAGATGCTTTATTATCTATGGAGGTGGAGGCTTGTTAAAAATATGGACTTCCAAAGCAAGAAATGTAAAATGGAACCACATAGATAAAGCCACTGTGGTGCAACATCAATTCTCAGAAAGGTACATTTTGTAAACTGCCCCTCTGGCCTGAGGTACCCCAAGTTCATAATGTGTGCCTGCCAAAGACTCTGCAATTTCTGTCTTTGTTTTTAGGCAGCACATTTATTTTGGACACAGAGAGGGAAAAATAGCCCATAAAGTTCCCACTGTTATGAAAAACAGAAACAATTGCTAGAGTTACAAGCTCCTCACGGACTGAGCCAGAAGATGAACAGCTCTTATTCTCCACTCTGTTAAGCACAGCTAACCAAAACTTAGAAATCCAGCAACATCGCAGTCAAGTCCATAAAACCCGATGCTTGCAGAAACTGTTATTTGCCAAACTGAACCTATCTGTAACTGAACAGCAGCTGTAACTGTCAACCCATCAGTTTTTGAGAAGCCTTCCTCCCCAGTATGTTTTCTAGCAGCTGCCTGGGTTACAGCCCTCGCATAGGCAGAATACGAAGCACAAAAAACATAGCAAGCATCACAGACTTCAAAGCAAGGCAGCACTTGATGAAAACAGTCAA
Source organism: Perdix hodgsoniae (assembly GCA_035772895.1). NCBI lineage: Eukaryota > Metazoa > Chordata > Aves > Galliformes > Phasianidae > Perdix > Perdix hodgsoniae. Next base: position 1,159,410 of record JAPSGF010000068.1, on the reverse strand, counting down.
ATACAAATCTGCCTAATTATGCAGTTTGTTTTGAAGAGTAATGTCACTCCTCCTTCCGTAGTTTCATTCCTCTCAGTCTAATTATGAAAACATGCAAGGTAGTAAAATTAGTCTCCAACAGTGCTTGGAGTTCTCCATGTGCAGTGGTAGCAAACGCCAGTCTTTTCCCCAGAGGCAAAGCTGTTCTATTTTCTTCAAACTAAACTAAAGCACCAAATAAATAAATAAATAGGAATCGCTATGAATACCACATTCAGCATATGTGCTCTATCCCACTTACCTCTACCGCATCATATTTAAGATTATTCAGTTTTCTTACCCATTAACTAAGTTCTCTTCTGTCTTCAGGGTCCTTCAGTACTTGATCAAACCAGATCTGAATTACGAGGTTGACTCCAACTATGACTTTTTTTGCAAAATAAGCTTAAGCTAAAAACAATGTAATTGTCCTGAAACTGTGCACTGAGTGTCCAAGAAAGAACTCGGCTGAAGCAGCTATTACTCCTCGTATACCTTTGTTTGCCAGAGGCTCCTACGGCCATGAATCTTAGGGGGAAAATTGGATATCTGTTTTCTCTGCGTGGAAGAAAGCTGGGAGTCCAACACAGCTGAGAGCTGTGTCACACAGCGCCTGTGCATCAGAGGCAGGAAAGCTGCAACTGACTTCCCCACTTCTTATTTCAGAGAAAACATTTTGAGCAAGTATGAGGAGTGGTTAGGAAGGGGCATGTCTCCCCTCAAAAATCCCTCTTCCACATGGCTGTATAAACTCAAAACTGATTATAACTGCGCAAGCTTTCCCTATTAGGAATAGCTGAAAGAATGCTGGAAGCAGCTGCTGCTATTCCTTGGAGCACAGAGAACTGCATTTGGTGTTTTCTGTCTGACCTTCTCATACAGCCAGTTTGCAGCTTTTTTAAACACCTTTAAAAACTTTCTGCTCAACCAAGCAAACCAGCTATATTTATAACACCACGCTGACAAGAGCAATGCAGAGGCTTTTTTACACAATTTGCTAGGAAAAAAAGTAGCCTTGATGAAGGCACTGCTTCATAAATAATGTCTGTCACGTTCACAGTCCGCATATACAACGCTGTCATCTACAGTGCGTGGGCTGGAAGCGTAGGCAATTTGTGAAAAACAAACACTGAATCACCAATGACTTCAACTGCAGTTCCGCGCTACCTGGCTTTTCAACAAATAAGCATGCAGAGTGACAAGACTGTATCTCAGTCCGTACAACTCGGGACTCCATCAGACTGCTCACTGAAGAGGAGCCACAGGTGATGGTGAGGGAGAGCATGTGATGTTTTCCCCATCAATCTACCCACATGCTTTGTTTACTGCTACATCTAGATGGGCTGAGCAGCCATGATCTGCCTGAGCGAAGGAGCCAGCACCCATGGGTCAGAAGTATGTGCTGGACATATCTGGCAAGACTTCCAAAGAAAAGTTGTCCTGCTGAATAATCTTCTCAGACAAGGACTGTTAGTGGTTGTGCTTACATCTCAACACAAACCAAGGACACTGAAACTAAATTTCTCTCTCCTCTTCAAAATGCTGCAGCCAGAGACCAGCCTCCTGCTGGTCATCTCAAAATTATGCTGTACATTTGTGCCACTTGACATCTTTCTTCAAAACCAAGTTTCTTCAGCCCTTATGTCCTGCATTATTATTCTTTGAATTTCCCATAGCAAAAAAAAACCAACACGTTATTTGCATAACTAGAAATGGAGATAGACTCATTCAGAAACTCACTCAAGTGAAGAAAGAAGGAACTGCCACTTTCATGCTCTACAAATAAGTGAGCTGAAAATCCCCAACATTTTCTGATGGTCCGGAGAAAGACAAAATAAAGTAGGAGCGAAGAATCCAGTTAGTTCATCCCCCTTGTATTTATGAGCTCCAGACAAGGTTATGTTCCTTTAACTCCATTAAAATACCTATTGGTTAATATTAATTGCAACAATGCATTGACAGCAAGGGTTTCCTGCTCAGAAACAGAGGAGTCCAATGATATATGTTGAATTCTGCTGTAAATCAGGCTTCTTCAGATTGTTCAGTTGCTAATAATGTTCTTTCTTTAACGTTGTTTCCTTTTTGGCACACAGACTACACCATTTTTTACATCATTAATACATTTGTATTAGCTATCAGAGTACCTGGGCAATTTTTCTTTCTTTTTCCATTTCAAAATACTCTTTTCAATAATACACAGCTTTCTATTAAAAAAAAAAAAAATGCTACTCAGGATGAAATGTAATGTTATAAATACAGGATGTTCATGGTATATGGAGAGGATATGCATAATATAACTGGTCATCAAAAATTGAAGAAAATAAAGTTATTCTGTTTACTTTGGATTAACTTCTTCATCAAATTAATTTATTCTCAAAAACATTCTTCTTAACACTTAAAACTGACCCGGGGTAAACTATCATTGAGAAACCAATCAACTGATTCTGATACTGTAAATTCAACATTCACAGATAGGCTCTAAGTAACTTTTAATGCGCTCCTTAATTATGCAAAATTCCAAGGAACCTACACCCCTCTGGGGTAAGCTTAGGAGAACTAAATTAGCAGGCAGCCGAGAATTCCTTGGCTGATCTCTTGTTACACAGTGACCAATGCCGGCCACTAACGTCTCATGGGACTGTCAAAAATAGCTTCAGAAATATAATTGACCAAAAATCTTTTTTTCTTTTTTTTTTCTTTTTCTTTTTCTTTTTCTTTTTTTTTTTTTTTAAGTGGAAAATAAGGCTTCTGTCTTAAAAAACAGTCACAAAGAATATGTTTTCTGTGGAAAAGCTGATGGCATGGTGAAAAAGTTCAAAGAAGTTTGCAGCTAAGAAAGATGTTTTCATTCAAAAACCCGCTGGTGTTTCTCATGGAAGCTGCAATTCCAGTGCTTTGCACACTTTGCTACCTTTCCCACCCTGAGCAGGATTCTCATGACAGACCCCTTTCTTCAACTCAGATGACAGCACTGTACTGCCAGAGATGAATGTCCCTTATAGCTAGCTCATCACATAATACCTGGAATATCAATAACATGCAGTATAGCTTCCAGGAGACTTGATAGTGCTATTTTAAATAAAAACACTCTCTATCTTTGTATTTTCAAAGAAAGAGACCAAAAAAATGCTATGTCGGTCTTTCTTGGATTCCTCTGAGCCCCAGAGATAAACTGGGCATTCACAGCCAAGCAGGTGAGATGCAATAAGCTCTGGTGACACAGTTCATTCAAAAAGAAAAGTAAGTACCAGAAGTACAACAACCAGACTTAGCTTTACGCTTGATGTGTTCCTGAGATCTGTGAAAACACAGAAGCAATAGCAAGGCGCATATGCAAACAAGGCACTTATAATTATACCCAAGCTGTCTGGTTCTGCAGCCACAAAACACCCCATATGCTCCAGAGACTGTCTGCATCTATCCCACAGGCTCTAAAATGCAGAAAGCAAGACAAATCAATTAACATATTAACTCATTTGTTGTTGTTTTTTATCTCATGCTTTTAAGTGCCGTTACAGGAACTGATGACTCCAAAAGAGATAACATGAGTGCTCTGACAAGTCATATTAGGATCTAATAAAAGCCTACATTGTGAGATAAATTACGAGAGAACTTGAAGCAGCATCCCTGTTTCTAGAAAAAGCAAGCACTGTGAGGAGCTGCAGGGACCCTGGCAAACTGAAGGAGAGGGGGAAGAGGAGTACTCCCAACCTCAAAGCAATCAAAGTGGGGTTTGGTCGGACATGCCCATACTGCTGCCATCTCCGAGCAACACATGAGGAACGCACTCTGTTTTATCTCTGTTTCAGACTTCTGAAGCCGGTCAAACACATCTGAGTATGAAAAACTCATTTCACAACTCTGCTTTTATAGAAGCTGTATATCTTTTCCCTCGATAGAGATCTAACAACCCACACGCTGTGAGCAGCGGCGTTGGGCAGAGAGGCTGTTGCAAGCCATCAGCTGCTCGTGGTTGAATCACAAAGGAAACTCCCTTCTTTGGGCATGTTTACATCTCCCGTTGGCAAAAGCAGCACATACACAGGACTATGGATTCAAACCACGTTTTGGAAAATGACACACTAAGTCTTGAAAGAGCACTCGGTGAGAAGAGGGCGCAGCGAAGGCCTTTTTCAGCCCTCACCACAGGAAGGGCCTCCAGGGAGGCTGTCAGCAGCTGTCGTGTACCAAACCACACCAATACGGACATAGCCCCAAAGTCTGCTTCTGAAATCAGGCCATCATGAAGCTTATAGCGAAGGGCCCTGTCCTCAAGCTCTGAAAAGGCAGGTCTCCATCCACAGTCTCCAAATGAAAGACAAACAAGCTCAGAGGCAGACCAAAAGCCTATTTTCTGATGAATGAACAACACGAAACATTTCCAGTATCTCTCCTTACCCACTCTCCTCTCTCCCCTCATAAGCTTTTGTTAAGGCCTGCCAAACGCTCTCTGTTCCTATTTAAATTTTTTAATGGCAATCTAACAGACGTCTCCAACCCAATTATTTTAATCTGCCCATGTTGAGTGACCACAGCAGCTGTTCACTTCCTCTTATCAACCTTATTAATCCTGTAATTTAAATACACATTAGTCAGTTGAAGGATCCACACAAACCTCTTTCAGGTTTTACTTTTCATTATAGAGTGAGGAAAGTGCTTTGAAAAAAAATGAAGGAACCATCAGCTTGGGTTTAAGAGACAGGATGAGGCTCCTGCTAAAAAAGGCATGCAAACACAGGAAGTTAAAGAGCTTTCACTGCAATATCCTTGTAAAATCAACAACTGCATGAAAAATTAGATTTGTTGCTGGGTCCCACATTACTGCAATACAAAGAGCTCCTCATCCTACATACACAGAGCAGCACAGCATATTGCTTTGGAACTTTTATCACGCTACACTAACATCATAATACCAGCATTTCAGCCTACTGTCAGATCTCTGTTAAGATACAGGCAAAATTCATCTTGAGGTTTACAGAAGCTGAAAAGTTCTTATCCGCATTATGCCCATTAGTGAACCAAAGGAGAATATTTTACACACCTCATTAATAATAGTAAGATTTATTCAAGGGAAACTCAAGCCATAAGCCTGCATTTTGAAATACAAAGGATTATACAGCTTCCTACACTTCAATATCACTGCAATGAGCTCCTAATGGGCTGCAAATGAATTTTAGTTGATTGCTTTAGATGTACTCTTTGTTCCCTGAATCCCCAGGGACCAGCTATGAGAGATGGGGGATGCTGCATTAGAATAATTTCCATCAACTGAAGTTGTGGCTATTTATTCAGAACCAGAGGAGAACAGAAAAGAAAAAAAAAAAATCCCCACAATATAAATAAAGCCTTTAAAGACTTTACTCAGATCTGAAGAATTCAACAGCTGCATCCCATTCAAGAAATGGAACAGAATAAATACCCTCAGCTATGAGAGCTACTTTTAAGGGGTCAAGCTGAATATTTAGTACATTTCTAAAAGAAGACATTGATTTTAAATGCATCTAAAATGCTATTATTTTTAAAAATACTTTTACAAGCCAGTTTTATGACATTTGGTATTTTCCTTAAGAGTTTTATCTCCAGGAGATAAGTTAGTGCAGGTGAATCTCACTGTTCAAGGAACATGTGAAGCTCCAGCCTTCATAGGCATGTCTGCAAGCATGTTTTGCACACTTTCACCTTAGTAATACTTTCCAATACAGCTCTGGGTCATGTGGAAGTACCTTATAGCAGTGATACACTGAGCAAGAAGCATGACCCTGGCTTAAGAAATTATAGTCCCTATATACATATATATAAGATATGCATTGATAAAGAGGGATACCAACACCCAATAATGCTTGCAGATGGATACTGAGAAAATAAAACAGCATCCATTAAATGCAATTTTGTTTATTATTCCACAGAAGGTTATTTTCGTTAAACTTCTCCATTCCCAAGGCTGCTACTCTGTGACTTCTCCCACAGCAAAAAAGTAATGAACGCTAAAAAGTCTGTTAGGACTTCTATTGCTATTACCCATACATAGTTCATTATATAATGAATTAGTTTATCCTTGAAGAATCCCATAGACTTTGTGAAGTTTTCCCCTTTTCACTTGGTGGAATAACTACAGTCACCAGTCAGTGAAGTTTTTCAGATGCTGACAGCTTAGCTCAGAGGCTGATCAGACCCACAGTGGGAGTCCTGCCAAAGCACAGGCATCCATATCTAACCTAGGCACTGTAATTACTAGTTCCAACCAGTGGTGAGGAACAGCAGCTTGTAGGGAATCAATCTCTTCTGTTTGGTTTACAGAGATAAGAATGAAACTCCAGAAATGCCTTTCTACACCACACTCATTCACAATCTGTGGTCAGTACAGAGGTTTACATCTACAGTGTGGCTCAACTGTAGATGCAGAGTGACACAAGACAAATTCCACCTTAAAATACCACTTTCCCTGGTTGTCAAGTGCTGATGCTTTCCTCTGAGCTCTAAACTTTTCCAGCGGGGCAGCAGGAAGATGATGAACACACTTATCAGCAGCCATCTCCACAGCTGCCTGATGAAACAACAGGTTTTTTGGCATACTTGTCAGTACATTCCCCAAGGCAGAGTGTTTGCTCAGCTGCAGTCTCTCCTCTGATCCCTAAACCAAGTGGCTCCAGCCTGGTCAGGCCATCAGCATCTCCACTGCACCAAGCCCTCCTTGCAGAGCCCAGCCTGCCTCTCAAATGAAGCAGCAGAAAGTGGTTCAAGGTCATTCTTCATTTTAGGAACTTCATACCCAGCAGTAAAAATGTCAGCTGTGCATGAACCTGCCTTTGCTCAGTTCATTGCCTGCTCTAATTCCCTTCAGTGCAATTGCCATTTATAGCAGTGGAGCTGGGTGGAGCTGCTGAGTCCATCCCTGGGAAGAAGGAGATCACAGACCATGTCCTTTTAACTGCTGCAACAGTATTTTCCCCTGGGAACTGAGCACACACTGAGCTATTACAAAATAAACTGCAGTTGGTCTCAATTTTTAATTATACTACTGTTTTCCATCGGATTTGGTGCCATGCCAAACTCTACAGGAAGAGTTTCCAACACTACAAAAATTTACCTTGAAAATTGTCCCAGTGAGTACTGTTAGGATGTGAACTGTCATAAAAAAATGATGAATGGCAGATTTGTAGTAACTTCACTGACAGTAGGATCATGCTCCTTTCTTCAGCAACGCAGAGCATAAAATGCTGGATGCTGCAATTAAATAGTCATCCAAGTTAATGTGTTAAACTTCCACTTGTGATATATTATGTTGTTATATAGCTAACGATGAGGAATTGAAACTCATAAAAATTAGTAATAAATTAAAGCTTTCCTGGTTTTTACCATCCTCTCACAAAAAAAATCACAGCCAAAAGCATGAAAAGAACCAGAGATCTTTTTAATTCCCTTAGGGATTTCGTTATTGCCAGCCCATTCTATACAGAAGGTATTCAGGTTACAGCAGGCTATACTGAGAAGCATGAAATGCAGAAATGCAAAGAACATCCATAGGTTGTAATGATATAGGTAACACCATCTTCCTCTCACGCCTTTTCCAAAATGCTAAAGCTGTCTTCTATATGAAAACAGAAGACAATAGTACAAATACCATCCACAGTTCACACTTGAAAGAGTATGCTATTTAAAAACAAATAAACTCCCAAACTGCTCTTTCCAAAAGCAAGCTACATTTTTTTCCTGCTAGTTAATAATTACAGAAGAATTTTCTCAAGTTTATTGATGGTGGGAAAAGAAGTACAGTTAAAGCATTATTTTCTTGTAGAGAACTGAAATAATACTTTTTCCAGATTTCCACAGAGATGTTCAGTGGAAAAATGCCCAGTATCCTAAAACACTTCTCTCTGGAAATTAATTTCACTCTTTCCTTCCCTTATAGTCTTTTATGAACAAGCAGAAAAGCACACAATAGAACAATATACAGTCTTTAAAAGCACATTAAAACAGGAATTTGTATATCTCCAGTGTCTTTCAGGAGAAAGTGTTGTATACAGTACTCCAAACCTATAAAGAGTTGCTACCAGCCTAGAAAGTCTTTTTTTCATATTTTTTTTTTTTAATATTGCTTTTTAGCATTGCTGCAAATGGGGATAAACAAGTTCTGCTTGGATTATCTGTTTCATACAAATAGTTGCATAATGAAAACTCCTGTACCCAAGCTCTAAACTCTAAGTCAAAGTACCAAGATGCCAACTACTGATACATTAGAGTATGTCTATGTGTCTCAGGTTCAAATCTTCTGATAAGTAGAAAGAACTCAAGGAACCATACATCATGTGTCCCGTTAAAGACATCTTTACAAAAGATACCTACTTGTTTTTTCACTGTACCGTGGTCAAGAGGGTAAGGAGTATTTCAGACTGTTCAAGATAAACAGTTCTTAAAACTTTATGTTACCCAGACAAAACCTTTCTGAGAAGTCCAGGAGGGAGAGGGCAAGAGGGGGCAGAAAGAAGAGAAAAGGAATCGGCACTGGCCCAGCTCATTTATCTTACCAGAGAAAAGAAGCAGGACATGTTCCAGATTAACTAACCACTTCAACCACATCATGTCACACTACTGATTTTACTTTCCATCGCTTTTTGCGACCTGACCAAACGCATAATAAATGCTGGTGCACTCAGCAATGAAGGAAGCATCCCACCGTGCTGCCCCTTTAACAGACTGGCATCACAAAGACACAAACAGCTCTGCTTGAGAGTGCAGATCCGACAAAGGTTGTATTTCCAGCCAAAGCCCTAGTGCAGTGGAATGCCTTTTCCCTTAAAGGAACAGCGGATTCCCATGCACTGCTCTACTCAGACAGCTAGCAGCATCCAGCTGTCATGACTGGGGCTTGCCGGGGCCTCGCAGAAGTGCTCTCTGCAACACGGGTACTGAGGGAGGTGTTAAATAGAGTTGAGACTTCTGGTCTTAGCATAAAGGAAGTCCCTACAGCCATTCTGACTGCTGGAGTTTGTTAAAATACAGGCTGTGCATACTGGCAGGCTCACCTGCCTTCACGACCTTAACAGTTAATTTAGCCCTGTGACAATATTTCATGTTCACTGGGGAACGTGCAGCACAGGAACTGTGGGAATAAATAAATGACTCAATTTGGTTTGCCTCTGAACAAGCCTCACATTTTTCATTTCCCTCACTGATGCTCTCCATAATCTAGGAATGCACCAAGGGGAAAGGAAGTGGATGTAAGTGGAAGAAAAGGAGATTATCAGAAGTAGTCAGCGTGGATTAATCTAGGGGAAATCATGCTTGACCAATCTGGTAGCTTTCTGTGAAGTCACAACTGGCTGGGTAGATGGGGACAGAGCAGTGGATGCTGCGTACCTTGACATCAGCAAGGCTTTTGACATTTCTCCAATAACATTCTCATAGGTAAGCTTGGGACAGCGGACAGTGAGGTGGATTGAGAACTGGTTGACTGGCAGAGCTCAGAGGGTTGTGATCAGTGGTGCAGAGTCTGCTTGAAGGCCTGTAACTGGTGGTGTTCCCCAGGGTAGGTACTGAGGCCAACCTTATTCAACATCTTCGTCAGTGACCTAGATGAGGGATAGAGTGAACCCTCAGCAAGTTTGCTGATGACATGAAGCCAGAAGGAGTGACTGACACACTAGGAGGTGTGCTGCCATTCAGCAACAAGCAGGACAAGCTGGGGAGTTGAGAAGAGAGGAACCTTATAAGGTTCAACAAGGACAAATGCTGAGTCTACACCTGGGGAGGAATAACCACACACATCAGTACAAGTTAGGGGCTGACCTGCTGGAAAGGAACTTTGTGGAGAAGGACCTGGGTGCTGCTGGACAACAGGGTGACCACGAGTCAGCAGTGTGCCTCTACACCCAAGAAGGCCAGTGGTATCCTGGGGTACACTAAACAGAGAGTGGACAGCAGGGCAAGGGAGGTGATCCTCCACCTCTGCTCTGCCCTGGTGAGGCCACATCTGCAGTACTGTGTCCAGTTCTGAGCTCCTCAGTTCAAGGAAGACAGAACTTCTGGAAAGAGCCCAGCGGAGGGCCACAGAGATGCCTGGGGGCCTGGAGCATCTCCCTTATGAGGAAAGACTGAGAGACATGGCACCGTTCAGCCTGGAAATGAGAAGACCAAGATGGGATCTTATCAATGCTTACAAATATCTAAAGGGTAGGACTCAAGTGGATGGGACCAGGCTCTTTTCAGCAGTGCCCAGTAACAGAACAAGGAGCAAAAGGCACAAACTGGAATGCAGAAAGTTCTATACAAACACAAAGAAAAATGTATTTACTGTGAGAGTAACAGAGCACTGCCCAAATATGTTGCAGAGACTCATTTTTTGGAGATACTCAACCCCCCTCGGGAGACTTTCCTGTGCAACCTACTGTAGAGAACCTGCTTTAGCAGAGAGTGAGACTAGATGGTCTCCAGAGGTGCCTTCCAACTCCTGTCATCCTGTGATTCTGTGAAAAGCTAGGCGGGAACAATGTCCACCTCAGCTGCCATCAGTTTCAGGTTTCTAACTATGCTCACAAACATCATGCATTGCCCTATTTTTCTCCAGTGCTTTTCTCTGGTCCTACAGTATTTTGGTAACTGCTCCTTCTTCTATCCGAAAAGACTCCCATGAACAGCAAACAACTGCTATACAAAGGAAAATGAGATGCTAAAGACCTATGAGCATCAGAAACAAATATAACAATAAATCAGAGAGAAGAAGTAGAAAAGGACTTTCACTCATCTTCTGTTTAACACCTCTTCTGCATCACAGCATGCACAATCTGACTACAAAGGTAACTGTGCACCTGCATGCTGCCGATCCCTTTCCAACCAGTCACCAGATTGCTTGTGACTGCTCTAGCAAATGGCTGTCTCAGCAGCAGCCTGCTGCCCAGGCTGAGCCCCCCAGGCACGACTGTCCTAGCAGTTGTCGGTCAGAGACAACCACTCTGCTGTATAATGCAGCTCTGGACCAGCCAAACAGACCTGCTCGAGTGAACAGCATAGATTGCTTTTGCAACTCCCTCAAATAGAAACAAACAAACAAAAAAAAAACCCAAACATATTCTCTGCCCTTACTAACACAAGCAGAACAAGAAGTTTTCAATAGCCTCTGATCTGTGTACCTACAGCTGCTTAGGCTTACATAATACTGGCATAAAATTAACAAAATTGTGCATGAAATAAATACTGAAACAGTAAAATTTTTATACCAAGGTGCTTGAAAGATGAGCTTGCAGTATGCTGATGTTGAAGAAAACATTATTAACCAGAATGTTACTAAAGTTTTTATTTAAACACTTTGTTTTGTTATTCAGGACCCACAATTTGAATGCAAAAAATAACACAAAGTCCTTGTTTCCTGCTGACCTCATCACCAGATTTGGTCTCACTCCTGTTTGTCCATTCCAGATTGAATTCAATAAGGCTGTTAAATCACTCAGTATTTGTCCCCATTTAAACACAGCCAGGATCTGTTCCTTCACTCTCAGTTGCACTGCAGACCCTCCCTTCTGTTTAACTATGTATCTTCTGTACAAAAGACAGACTCCAGAAAGCAGACATTTACCTGGCCAATAACATTTTATTATAACCTAAATCCAAGAACAGATAATTTATTGGTTCTCTAGACAGCCCCCACAGATTTTCAAACTCCACAAGCCAAAAAACATTCATCTAAGCTATTGTGTGAGTTTATACTGTGTTGGACCTAGATCTGCTCTCTAAATCCTGGACACTCTGTGCCAGTAAAACAACCCAGCAGCAACCGCTGTGACACACAAATACAGTGAGGCTCTGAAGAAGCTACATCTCCCCAGTCTGCAACTTTTCCCAGTGGGGATGTCAGTGTTAAATTTTGAAACAAGTATGTCCTCTCTGTGTGTCTGCAATGCAGCAGCAGTTTAAACAAAAGATCTCCTATGTTTAGAACACTGCATTATCAAAATAGTAGTAAGAGAATGAGACTATCCTTGTTATAGGTTGAAAAGTAGGAAAGGAGGATATAATAAGGATGGAGATCTTGTAACTTCCCCCTGTTTACACCCAAGCTGCATTATGCTATGACCCGTTGTGAGCTTGGGGACAGCCCACAAAGTTCACAGTGCACAGTGTTGATGCATTAGCAAACTAAACTAACTAAATGAAATAATAACGAAAAGAAATCTCTACTGAAACACAGTGTAAGAAGTTATTACCTGTTTTAACCTGCCACATCTTTAACAGATTTCCATAGAAGGGTGGCAACCATACCTGAGCATTAAGAGTGACGTAGAGTGAAGCCCTACAGTCTCCTTTCTACAAAGTGAGCGGGTTGCCAAGAGGCTAGCAGCTAACCTCACCCTGCCAGCATCCCTCTAATAATGAACATCTCTGCTGTTCTCGTACGTGTGGCACTGTTTGTGTACACAAGTGAGGGACGATGGTATTTTACAAATAATTTTCAGAAAGTGACATGCACCTCCCATGTGTGACCACTGAAGCTGTTCCTTCACTTTGAGGAATGCAGCCCAGCCCTTGGCCTCACCAAGGATCACTGCTGCAGGGTCTGCCCAGGGCTCCCATCCTGCCTAAGTATGGCAGCTGAGGAGTCACCTTGGTGACTAAATCTGCTTGCTTACGAATGTGATGGACATTTTGATTAGTGCATTTATAAAACATCCTGCCACTTGAAAAGCGATGTGTGTTCAGCTACCTTCGCCCAGCTGATGCTCTTGAGATGATGGCTGCTAGTGAGCACAGGTTCCCCAGTCCCACGGCACTCTTGCTCAGACTGAGATTTAATTTCACTTCAGGATGGAGAAAACCACATGCCCAGAATGTTAATCCAGCACATGAGGATGCTCCCTGACGTGGTTTAATTTCTCTATGCAGGAGAGGAAGGCACACCTACAGTCATGACATTTACACATCTCAAAGAACGTGACTCATGCCTTGCAATATGCCATAAATAAGAAAAGACATGAAGCTGTACTTTCAGGACTAAAGCAAAGAGAGAGAAAAATATCTCTTTTGCTTTTCTTTTGCTTCCAGGATTGTGGTAGACCTGTGTTACTCCTTGACCTTGGGAGTCCAAATGAAGAATAGGATCTTGTGTATGACTGATCACGTCAATTCTTCACACTTGTACAAAAAAGGCAGTATTACATTTTGTGCTTTATTTTTGCTGCCCAAGCTATGCAAAATATTTCTAGAAGAGCAACCTTGTGTAAACAAAGAAAGCTGAAGTTAATCAAAATTACTTAAAAATGTGGTAAGTACTTCCTTCACCTGCTTTCTAACCCACACCACAGTCTAGGGGACTTGATGTCTAAGCAGTTGCATGCAAGATTATGTGTGCTGTGTGATGACAGCCAAAGTAGTAAATCTCTCAAAATACACAGGATATCTTTTCTATAGCCACTCTTGTATACTCAGTTTTCAACAAATTCCACTGGCAGTCCTTAGCTCTGCAAGAGCATGGTAGCAATGCTCTCTCCTTGTCAAACATGTTGTATCAGATTTTTCAGCTCAGCATTCATATGTACAAATTATTTCTTTGTGCAAGTCTTACAAAATCTTTGAGTGGAATTACATTGTTATCACTCTTTTTTTTTTTTTTTCCTGTGATGTGAAAAACTGTCCTTAGCTACACAACTTATTCCATTCCACCACAGCTCTCACAGATTGGTTTTAACATTTTAAGAGGCATGTGTGAACAAAGGTACTCAAATTCGACCTCTATATGGCCCTAATGTATCTGTGGAAATATTAGCATATAGAAGCTATATGACCCTAAAGATGTGTTCTTGAAAGCACAGTATTCATGCATCAGGCCATATGACAGTAACAAGGTTCTTTCACATGATGGAAAGACATCCATTTTGGAGGTCATGCTGAAAAGCATACCAGTTGCCTGTAATGAAAGGAAGAATATCTTGTAGTAGCTTGTGGATATGGGAAAAGAGATCCTGTGCATAGACCAAGCAGCAGGAATACCCTACATGGCTTCCCTACATCCTGGCCCCCTGCCCCATACTGCAGACATGGCTGAAGGGCACACTGTCTCACTTCTAGCACCCAGACTTCAATTTCTTTGCCAGTGAAATCAAGACAGAGCGGATGACAAGGTAGAAGGAGTTAGCATACATCCATATCACATCAGGGCAGCAGAAATATCACATCTGTCTTGTAAAATACATAGCTAAATACTTCAGAAGTAAAAAGTTTTGAATCTGTATTTTAATCCATAAAATTTTTTCTTCTTTCTGAATATTATCAAATTTTACAGTTATCTTAAGCATTTTTTTCATGGACTGAGTGCTATTAGCATTGGACATGGTCTGTACTGTCTTATTGTAAGGCAAAATACCATATTTTTGAACTCATAACTGTGATGACAAGAATGATGGAAGACCTTAGGGCCTTATTTTTAAAAGTATGAAATCATGAAGCACAGGGAAATGAAAAACCTTTCTGAATGTCACTCAGTGAGCAGGAATTCACCTGCTCATTCCTCTTTTTACTGAGGCGAGAGAAGAGGTTCCCTCTGTAGAGATCTGGGTGCTCACTCTTTGGGTAAGTCAAAGATGGCAGTTCTGCTGTTGCTGAAAACTGTGTGCAAACAGGTATCAGCCCCCCTCCTCCAACACTGAATTTGGAATTTGAGAAATCTTGTCACTGAAAACCAACTGGATCTTAATGCATGAGAACTGGATAGGTTCATGCTGTGGAAATATCAGCTCCTCCCAGATCTTAATTCTCCTCATGGCAACACATTGAAAGCACGACCTCTTTAACTCCGACAGGCACGTTTTTAGAAAATACTTTAAGCAAGACAAATAAACCACACCATTGTAATCATAACTGATATGTGAATTATAAATTTGGCATAGGCTTCTATACTCTGTGAACAAAGATTTCCATAAATTAGATAAAACTGCCAGGAAAAGCAGAAAAGAAAATGATAACTATGGTGAGGGAGTGGTCTTCAAGGCATTTCTTAAGTAAATATTTTTATCAATTTTTTTCCTTGAAAATCTCCTACGAGCATTAAAAAAAACCAACAACAACAACCAAAAAAAAAAAAAAAACAACCAACACACACACACACAAAACACAGAGCAAAAATTCAACACATCAAGGAGGGATCATGTTCAGCTCTCAAATGCTTCTTCAGATTCTTCAGTTGCTAAAACCAACTGTTGTTTTTTTAAGGCTATGACTGCTCCCACATTCCTCTCAGATTCTACTTAAGCTGTGTTGTTGGCAAGTCTTGCTGCATTACTTTTAAATAACATTTAGCCCTTTCGCTCTTTGTAGTTATGAACATGATTTCAAAGTTAAAGGAAACTGCTCACAGAGGTTGCAGAAACAATGGAGGGTAATCAAAAGAGTTCAAAGAAAGTCTCAAAATAAATTCCAAAATCCCAAGGAATTTTATCATTGATTTGCTGTTGCCACCACTTACCAATGACTGATCAGACTTCCCAAACAGACAGCAGAAGACTTGTCCTTGACATCTAGAGATATTTTTAGTTCCAGATGCTAATAGGTGAGCACTGTTCTTTTCTGCTATAAAGCTAATGCAAAGAAGTACTTTCTCCTCTTCAGATACTGTAATTATAGAAAGATGGAGGGCAGACTATTTATTGACTACTTGCCTCCAAGGAGCACTGTTTGCTATGCCAGTGAGTAATTACAGTCATGTTGCATCTGTAATAGTCATTTCAGTGCTCAGTTTTGCTAAACTTGACAGTGAATATTCTTTTCACTTTTCAATGGAGCATCAAGAGAACCATACGTATACAGGACTATAAAGTGAAAATTAGAAATGACAGAATGAATGCTCAGCTGTATACTGAATATACCCATGATGTTTAACTTTTACTGCTCAGGATTCCTAAGGAATTCCTTATCTATGATACAGTGCTATGGCCTGTGGAAGGACCTGTGGTACTGAGAGGCATCCGGTGGGGATCCCTTCAAGAGGAGCAAAACCCCAATGCAGGGCTGCGTGAATTCAACAGCGATGTGCAGAGGAGAGTGAGGAAAGGGTCACTCATCCCAGTCTCAGAGCAGGCACGAGAGATTTGACAGCTCTGTGCAATTACCACTTTCAGAAGATTATTCTGCTTTCATGGATAGTGAAGGAAAAGATTAGCATTATATATGAACATTCACCCTCCTTGGACCTGAAATGCTATTTGATGTGCCATGGAGTGATACGCTGGATGGAGTTGGCAGCCTCTCCTGGCCAAAGGGCTGCACTGCTTTTCCAAACTCTTCCAATCTTACTACTTAATCTTCACATAGGAATGAAGCAGAGATAGCAACACTGTTTTGACTGCTAGTCCTTCATGTAGAAATAAGCTCCTAATGAGTTCAGGCAAAAGGCAAATCTGCCACTCAGCAAAACATCGAAGTACGTGCTTAATTTAAGATGTATTGCTATCTATTGTGTGCAAGTATTTTGTTGAATCATAGATGTAGACTGGGTTTTGTACAGCCAAGCAAGCCACAGCTATTCAGCAACCCATTCCACCCACTCCAGGATCTTGGAGGGGAATGCTTTGACCTAAAGAGGTGCTGTCTCCTTATACTGACTACACAGAGGTATCAGACAATTCCTTTATATGTTTAATTTCTAGAAGAGAAAGCTCATGCTCAAAAAATTCTACCCATAATGTCTTACCAGCAACTGAGCAAGACAAATCAGCCACCACTATGTTCATCAAAAAAGCCCTCAAAGATTGTCAGCAACATTCAGGCCAAGTGTTATGTTACTTCAGAGTAATTTTACTTCATACCACCAATATAAACAAAGTGCATATATATGCCAATTTTCTTTTTCCTAGCTACCCGTTGCCCCTCCTATCTGACACATCCTGGTTTCATCAACTGCAATTGAGGTAAAATGTTTTGATCTTTTTGACATGCTCAATGCCGTTAACATACCCAGCAGCAGGAAAAAAAAAAAAACACAAACTGATTTCTTCCTGAGTTGCATCAGTTTCAGCCAGCTTCCAGTGCTGTAATACCAGAGCATGACAAAGTCTATTTGGCCCACTGCACCTTTGGATAGAGAGGATTAATTCCCCAGGGGGTTCAACAGACAAACCTCAATCAACTATAAGGAATACTTTCAAGTATTCCTCTTTTATCAATCTAGAAAGTCACTTTGAAGATGGACATTCATGCACCACATGAAATACTGGTCTTGTTATATTGCATGATAATAAAATGTGCATAAAGATGGCACGTGCTCATGCAATTGTATTCAAGCAACTTCAGAGTCATAAAAACCCAAGATATTCTTTAAATGAAAGGAAGAAAAACAGAAAACAAAAACCTTGCCCAGTTTTAGGATAAACTTTTAGCTCACCTTTAACCAGAAAGTTCAGAAGTGTTTAATATTTGGAAAAGAGTATCTGCGTAAAAGAAAATTTGATCATTACTTGAAGAGAATCACAGATTTTGGAAACTATCTTTTTCCTGCTGTAGCTTTTTAGTTAGTACAAAAATATTTCCCATTCCTCTAAGACCAGATGGCTTTAAGTTTTAACCTTGCAAATGGCAGCACAGCAGTTGGAATAGAACTGGAAACAGAGGTTTTCATACACAAGAAATTGAAATGTTTTGTTTTAGCTCATGTCGGGTCCACAGCAAAACTTCAAGATGTGTTAAAGCAGGAGATTTGGGGCTGGGGAAAAGGAGAGTAAAAAATATTTGCCAGAGTGTCTCAGTCTGAAAATTACTTTAGTTTCACGAATCAAATTCAGGACTTCTCAAGGTTTGTGATTCTGTGTCAGTGTTTCCATAGAGGTAACCTTAGACAAGGGCTTCTAGACTCCTGACTTACGTAAAAGATATCTCAACAGACCCTGTGGTTTTATGATCCACATTTGTGATTTGCTGTAAATGAATTAAGACGTTGTGTTTTGGCCATACTGATGAGTGTGTTTTTATTAAATGATTTTACCTGACTTCTTCTGTCTTCTTGTACAGTTGCATGCTGTTCTGTATGCAAAGGATATGGGAAACTTCTAGAAAATGATGCTATCACAGGAATTAGGACTGACTCACAATATAACAGTACGATCAATGCGATGATGGGCTTTGCCATCTCTTCTTAGACAAGAAAATATGCCTATGTTAACATATCCATGTACTACCATTTTCTCCTTTTCTTCCCTTTGGAAGAAAACCTTTGAAAAAGCATCAGAGCATGACGACACCTCAGGTATCACATTTCAGTTTTCTTCAGCTTTTCTCCTTACACCTAATCCTCAAACCTCCATTACTGAGAGACCAACATAGATAATGACTGCCCATGACTATACAAGGAGAGGTATATTACTCCTGCAATAGCGATTACATTTGTTACCCAAAAGCCAAGCATTGACAAGTGCTGCAACACAGCATCTGAAAAAGGAAACACTCCAAGTACCACCATGGGGACAGAAAGCAAAACAAACTCTTCCTTGCATGTCCCTTATCTGGAAGAGGGACAAGGGAAGACAATTCATGAGACAATACTCTGTGTGGGCAGAAATGCACTGTACTGTGGTGTAGAGATACTGTGCCCATAAATGTCCCAGACGGATAAGTATTATGCATATTTCTTCCTTTATGCTTTTATTCTATTATTCTTCCACCTGGGGAAGGAGGAAATATAAAAGAAGAATATGCTCTGCATTTTGGAGAATACAGTATTGTTCCTTTGCAGTTTGAAAAGTTTCAGACCATCAAATGGTAGAAAAGACAAACTTCGGTCCAAGGGCTTTTATTGCATGATCTGGATATCATAACACAAGCCTTTCCTGAGAACCTCTAGGTGCCAGCACAGTATCTATTTAAGCGCAGGTAAGAACACAGCATAGTGGATGGCTTTCTCCTTCAGTTCCCATCTCATGGTTTATGATTAGACAGAAGCTGCCAAGAACACCAACCACTGTTACTAGCAGCATCCACAAATGAAGAGCTTACAATCACCCCAGCACACCCCCTTGGTGGCACTCCAGCCCAGCTGATGTAAATTCCCTGGCTATTTCCAGTTCTGCCACTAGCGCAGCACCTACCAAGACTGCCAATTCCAGCTCAAACTACACAACTGCAGGTGGGTCAACAACAAAACCTGCTCAAGAAGCCTCAGCATCCTGCTAATCCCAACCCACCACTGCAGCCCCAGTGGCTGAGGAGTCTCCATGTGCGCATGTGCTCCCTGTTAGGCACTTCTCTGGAGCCAGGGCAGCCAGACAACAAAGCAAAGGAAAACAGTAAGAAAGCTTTGGTTCTTCCCCCAGCTTAAGTCATTACAGACAGTATGAGTCAATTAAATCAATGCATCTATTCATGCACTCACACCATTCATGGGTCGGAATTGATGTGCATACATCTGTCTTCTGTCAGACTGGACCAGAAAGTGAGATGTTAAACATCTTTGTAATTAAAAAAGGCAGATGACTGTCCGATCAGATCTGTTACTGAAGATCTATCAAAACGATACAGTCTTGAATCTGTCCTGTTAAAACTTTACAAAGTTAGAATCTCAGAAGAAGAAATCTATTTAATCAACTGTGCAATGCTGCCCAAAGGGAAGGCTCAACTTTGCATGACCTCGTTTCCTGCAGGAAAATATAAACATACTAACATCATGGCCTTTGCAACAGATAGCATTAATAATATGGCCTTTATGTTTAAAAGAAACCAAACATGCAATATCGTATGTGCTTACTACATCTTTCAGAAGACAGCAAGATTATAACACCTCCTTCTAACAGTACATGAAGCTTCCAGAATTTTGCTGTTTTTGTCTCCATTTAAGGCTCATTAATTCTTTTTCTTGAGAAAAAGAAGCAAATCTCATTCTTTCTGTATCTTAGAACTCATTTCTTATCACTGCTGGAAAAGAGACAAAACACCCTACATGAGAACTCGTTTTAAGGGTGGTTTTAATTTCATGTTTTTCCTTTACTTTCTGAGTTAAATAGAACAGAAAAATAGAAAAAGAAAAAAAAAAAAAAAAAAGAAAGAAAGAAAAAAAAAAAGCAGAAGTATTTTAGGCATTTTCACTTGCTTTCAGAAATCAATCTCCTGTAGTCAGCAGTGCATGCTTCCATTAACCCCACTTGTTAGTGAGCACTCCAACTGGAAAAAGAGAAGTGTGTAACTCGTAGAAAATAAAAACACTTTGGGGAAAACAAAAACAAAAATCTATGTGCTTTGCTATACTTAGAGTTTAAAAGATGAGCTTGAGGTGTCACATCTCATACTGAAAGCAGCACAGTGGTTGAACAGAATAAGGTGCTACCCTGGAAAGCTGTTACTCTGAGGTTTTGAATGTATGGTATCTCACCATTTAGAACTTCAATTCCACCCCCCCCCCCCCCCCCAAAAAAAAAAAAAAAGAGTATTTAGAATAGGGCCGTATGTAGTACAATGACTTTGACTCACAAGTGAATCTCAACAGTGAGAACAAGGCACAGAGCTTTTAGTAAAGACAATATGCAGAATGAAATTTCCATGGAGTGTCTCTAATTCTGTTTTTACAAACAATCAGGGAGCATAAGATCATACTTTACTCCCTTCTTTACACATGAGATCAAAAAGGATCAATATTTCCAGAGACTGAGAGATGAACCCAAAAATATTGAACTAAAATCACCAGCTTTCCTCACTCCGTGTCACAAAATGGCCTGAAATGTTTGTATGAGCATAAAGAGGCAAACTCACGTGAGGCATTAGTAGCTATGATTATCTTAAATTTGACAGGCTTACACCGTAAGAGCTACATGTATTAAATACATGGTGCCAAATCCCAGCCTGTACCAATATCCTTGACAGCCATCAAAAGGTGAAAGGTAGGGGAGATCCTATCTGCTACAAGCACACTGAGCATCACTGACCTCCATCCTTGAAGGGCCCACATGAACTGGCTGTGTTGATGGCCAATCTGAAGCAGAAGGTGTTTGCTATTCAGATCAACGTGAGCTGCTCATACAACTTGGCTCTGGGCACAGGGATCAGGCTCTGGCACTTCTCTGCTTTACCACTGATAAGATCTCCCTTCAAGGCACAGTTTTTCTGTTTCCTGTGCTTTATATGTGATGCTAGACCTAACAAATGCTAGCTTTTATCACTTCAGTGATCATGGAAGCATCTCCTGAAACCAGTGGAAGGGAAAGCTCCATCAAACCCACTTGTCTTTTCATTAAAAACAATCTATAATAATAACAATCAACTAGGAAAAAAAAAGAAAAAAAAAACAAAAAAACTTGAGTTTACTACAATCCAACCATTTTTTTCCTTTTCTAATAAAAGCAAAACCCAACCTTTACGTTATGCTGCCCAAACACTCAAGAGTTTATTATGCAAACTGAAAATTTCCTTCTTTGTGGATGCTTGCACTAGTAAAAGAGTAAATGGCATTGGACATTTCAAAATATTTTTACAGCAAATACTGTTACTTTCAAGGAATTTATTTGATGCTGAACCTGTTGCTCTGCTATCGGGCAACTCCTTAGTGTCCAGTTGAGCCCTAGGAAGCTACACATAGCTTATCTCAGAGTCCCACAAACAGGAAATGCTGAGAAAGTAGGTACTGCAGCCCAGGACATCATGCTCTTCTTTCCATCTGCAAACCCAGCATGTGGAGTGCCTCACTACATGACATGCTGCAGATATGAGAGTTCAAAGCTCCACACATCTCCTTAAATTTGTTCTGCATCTGCCCCTGGGGTCTCAAGGAAAAGCTTACAGAAATGAGTATCTGTATGTGAGACATGGGACACACACAAGCAAGAATGCAGCAGCTATGAAGGAACCCAAATCTTCCTTCCACAAGAGATTACCCAGGCTTTCTCCGTGCACTGTCCGAAGCTACTGCCCATGCAGCCTGGCTGATGCTAAGCTGAGATGCCAGCTCAAGTCCTTCAAGAACAACTATGCCAGCACCTCGCTGGGTCTCTTATGGAGCAGAGCAGTCCTGGAGCCTTCCTCCTGCTAGGACACAGAGCAGCCCCAAGGGAAAGCTTCTTTAATAGACATCAAACTCAGTCTCGTGAAGTTCATGAAACTGAGTAAAGCAGTGAAAAACAAAGAAAGGGAAAACACAAGAAGACAAGGGAGGAACCAATACACAGAGCTGAACTGAGGGAAGTCAGTTCAAAAAGTTACTTACCTCTAAACACAAGCAGACAGAAACAGACTGGATTAAGGTGGAGAATGCTAAGACTAATTTGTTCTAAAACAAAAGGCTAAACAATTTTCAAATTCAAATCAGGTAAAGTGCTCTCATTTGCATCTAAGAACCAAAGTTACACTTTTAGGGAAATGAGAATCAGGAACCAGAACTAAAAAGAGGAGATATCAAACAAACTCATCTAAATGAGACTAGGAAGAAGAGGCAATATCCCTCTACCTGCAGGCAAGTGAACCTGAAGGATAAGCTCCTTTACAAATGAAGCCCACTATTCTAATGCCACTTGTTCCTAAATTCATCCCACAAGTATTTCAATTTCCAATTTTGAAAACAGAATTTGCCCTTTTGCAGGCTCCCACCTGATGCAGAATGACTCCCTTGCATCCTGCTATGTAATAAAGGTGAAACAACATATGAGCTCAGCTTAGCACTGAGCAAACTTACCTACTAGCTTCACATTCTGTTCTGAGACAGAAAATTACACACCTCAATTTACATCCTATTGCCTCACTGCTACTTTTGCCATACAGCCTTTCATACAGCACACAGACATAAAAGATTTGCATGGAGCAGACAACTTGAGAAAATTAAGGAAATCACCTGCATCTTGCTGAGCTCCTTCTCTGTCCTAGAGCTGTGGACTTACTGTTGGATTAAAAGGTAACATAAATACACATTTATTTGGCATAGGACATGACTGGAAATCACGGCAGAGATAAGCAGTGCCTGAAAAGACTATTTTCTTTAGCCACAGCCAATTGGCTTCTTCAGGAGACTGTTAACTGGAAAACATTCTTGAAGAGACTGAAAGAGGCAAGCTGGAGAAGAAAACAGGGAAAGAATGAACTAGAAAGAATGAGGGGAAACCTCCAGCAGATTTCAGAGGGCATCACACTCACATCCTGAAACCTGAAAGAAAGTGGTGGAGTTTTATCAGATACTTAATCAAGGAAGGCTTAGAGGAATGAGAAGTACTGAATATCCTGGATATCACGTATCAGTACTGAGTATCACTGGAGACAAAACAAAGAGGTAGATGAAATCCTGGGGAAAGTAAGGGGACACTGATGCAAAGCAAACAATAAAACAGGGAAGGAAAGCTTATAAAAAGAAGATGAAAACCAATGTCAGACCATACAAAATCAAATAAAATTCATCTAGAAAGCAAAACAGTTATGATTTCCCCTAAGGGATTAATAACTCTGTTTCTTTTGATACAAGTTCACATGCAAAGACTATTTATTATTGTTGCCTAAAAATTCCAGCAAAGTAAAGTACAACTATTCTCAAGTTGAAAGCATCCATGGGAAATTTCTCTTCCTGACAGCTAAAATCAACCAAATCAATCTATTTCAAATATCACAGTATGTCAAGAAAGAGCAGCATGAAGTGGCTCAGGTATTTTTTCCATCACTTTTATACTACCATGAAACAAATGCAAAACAACATTCTCTGAAAAACAACTGAGTGCAGAATTTTGTTTGGCTCCACGCAAGTTCCCAGCGATTCAGAGCTGTTTGTGGAATGCAGCCACCCTAGGAGTCTTTACCTCTTTACTGAATGGGAACTAAGGGATCCTATCAGATATTAGCTGTTCATTGGGTAATGTGGACTCTAAGAAGCTCAGTCAGAAAATGATCTCCTGAGTGAAGTGTCATTCACTTAAATGAATCTGCGTGTTATTTTATGTTGAAAAGTGCAAAATTTCCAAGGGACAAAGTCCACTTGAATCCTGATTAGGTCCTTAATGAAGAGAGAGGAAAAATTCTGAAGGGCTCTAAGGAATGAATCACCCCCCTGGGGCTAAGAGTGCAGCCCAGAGCAATGGTAGGAACCCAAACTGAACTCACTCCTTTAGAAAAGGCAATTAATAGACCTTGACTGCAGGGTTAATTACCTTTCGAGTTCCTCCAGTTATATAGGCTTCCCTTCCAAAACCTTCCTTTTCTATGAAGCCTAGAAGTCAAAAGTCAGTGATAGTCCACAGAAGTGCAGCATCTCTGTGATCATAACCACCGATAAGGTGAGGGCCATGAAGATTTCCAGACACAGACTTTCTCACATGACTATTTTCTTAATTTCATGTCTGTGCAACAAGCATTGTGTTAGGCCCAAGTGAGTTTCTCCTTAAGTTAATGAATATGCACATATCATGATTAAAAACCATGCCCTGCTATTATCAGCAGATCATATTTTCTCTCACATCTAATTAAGCAAAACATGAACTCAGACCAAGATAAGCATGGCACTGAGGGGAAAAAAAATGGTAAAGAAGCCTAAGTGAAGCAGGCAGAAAAGATCAGAAACGTAAAAAACAAGAACCAGAAACGTGCACCCCCAACTCTGATGAATGCTGAAATGGTGTGGATCGAGTTCCCCTTCATTGTATGTTTCAAAGACAGGTAAGGTTGTTTGGTTGTTTTTTTTCTGAATGGACCAGGATGTGCTCAACTACTTAAAGGACATCTTCCTTAATCTTCTTCCATGAATTAAACCGATGGCACTCGAGCACTCAAAAAGCAAAAAAAAAAAAAAAAAAAAAAGTGAAAAAAGTGAAAAAAGCGATAACTCTTTTGGAGAAGAAGGGAAGAAGGAAAAGTTGGCTGACATTACAACCCATGAACAGGGGGAGACAAGAAAATTACTATCTTCATTCCTGCTCACTGCAGGGAAAAACACATCTACTAAAACTCCCACACAATTATCACATTTTTCCCCTTTTGAACTATAATAGATGCACTCAATGCCTCATTGAGCTCTCCTAATAAGCACACATCTCTCTCGCCAGAATATGGACAAATTATCTCAGCAATATTTCTGGCTTAGTGTAATATACTAATCTATATTGATAACAGAAATGTACATATCACTGTCATCTTCAAAGCACTGTGCAAATACTAATTAACTGATCAATAAACACCACATCAGGGAGTGCTAACACAAGATTAATATGCTCATAGGTACACGGGCAGATAATATTTACGGTCACAGCATTTAATTGATGTGCTTAATTTCACCTTCCAAGAAAGGTTGATCCCTTAAGGCAGGTCATCTGTCTGCCTGAAAGGGAAGGGTGAGAACCAGGAAACTGCAGCTGACTCTGAGCCAGACCCCGCCTGACAGTGGAAAAAACCACTTCAAAAAGTTTGGAATGTGCCCAGAACCTCTGCGCTTCTCAGTCCAAGCAAAAAGGAGTAGAAAGCTTCACAATTACACAAGTCAAAGTCTGAAGTGATGGACACTCCAAGGGAAATATCTTGCAAGTTAAACTTTAAAATAAACCTGGAGATGCAAAATAGATCTAAGGCAATTGTACGATGGCAGGACTTAACATCTGTTTTGTACTAGAGTCTGTTGAAAGCGCCCAAAGGAAGAACAGAAGAACATCCAAGCCTGCCCTTCTAAGCCATCCATCATACTATGTGTTCATGGTATCAGAGCCACAGAAACCCATGCAACGGAGCACTGGAACAGGCTGCCCAGGGAGGCTGTGGATTCTCCTTCTCTGGAGATATTCAAGACCTGCCTGGACACCTACTTGTGCGACCTGGTGTAGGGAACCTGCTTTGGCAGGGGGGTTGGACTTGATGATCTCTGGAGGTCCCTCCAAGCCCTACGATTCTGTGATCTCCATGGCTAAACATCTCATCAGTACAGCCCTGTACTTCCCTGTACATCCTGTGAAGAAAAGACAAGTTTTTGCTCACTGTATCTCTCAGCCTTCCTTCCCAGGGAAGTGGCAAGGATGACAACTGTTGGTGGGGAGCTTGCACTCTCAACAGCCCAACGGTTCAGCCTCAGAAATGGGATGGACTTGAATTTGCTTTGACCCACAACTCTGCAAAGATGAACCTCCCTACAATGGGCAATGCCTTTCCCATAGGTGGCAAAAAGCAAGATCTGGACAATAAGAAGGCCGCCCAAAATTAAGAGCTCCTACACTCTGTTACAGTCTGTCTGATTTTAACTCTGAAGAATTATTACTCGCATCAGTCATATGAATACACGGTAGTGACAAAGTAATAATAAATATGTTTGAAAAATGAATATTGTGACAGTACATAAGAATTTGGCTTTGTGAACATTGGTACTCCATAGCAAACACAGATAGGATTGGGTGAAAAACCTGCTGTTGCTTTTCTTGGGCTTGTGTTAGGAGGTGGCAGAAGGTGGATTTGTTTATCAGGAGCTTTAAAAGTACAGCTGTTGGTGCTCCTTTCCTTCCAATTGCAGTCTATCCAATTTCCAGGAAATGAGTGTAAGCATGAGATTCTTCCAGCATAGATTTTTATACATACACATTAACAGTTGTATGGATAAACAGGACACTAACTCAGCTGCATGCTTTCGAAGCAGTGGGAAGAGAGGAAGCTTTTTCACTCTGACTTCTCACGTGCATATTGGACAACTGCTGTCTGGACTATGTAGTAGTGGTGAGGGAGAGGACCCATGCTTTAGCCATGACACATGAAAAGGAAAAGAAAGGCAAATCAAGATGAAAGATTTGTTAGATCCGTAAACGTAACCGTGTGCTACCGTAAACAATTAACAGCCCCTACACAAGTGCTGCTGTCCAGTATTCCCCCTTGTAATACCATGTGTAACTGTTCATATTCCTGGCAATGCAGATTATTTAAACACTTCAAAAAGCAGGCTGAAAGCTCTTCACATATATCTGGATTAAGAAATTTTGCAGGCCCTTGAGTTGCAAGGTTGGACTGCATTTAACACTCAGGAGTATCATACATCAAAGAGCCTATTTTTTTAAAGAGCTGAGCGCCTTTCCTAGAAGGCAACCAGAACGTTTTCTGGAGGTCTCACATCACCAATATTTATCACCTGCAGACATTAGGCAACAGAGATAACACTCCATAACTTTCCCTACTCTGGACCCAGTCCTGAATAATGAGCATTAATTACTTCAGCTGGTCCAAACAGGGTTTTCCAAAGTTTGACTCTCAGGTTGTGACCACAGCTGATTCAACAAATTCAGCAACAACTCCTTCTCGCAAAGCATCAATTATTTAATAACAGAAGTCAGCATTATCTCCGTCACCTCTTATCTGCAACTCACTCTTACGTAAGGACGCAGCTTAGTCACTGACCAGACAGCTTTCACACTCTACACAAGAGCTTCCTTGGTGGAATGCCATGTAAAAAGGTGTTGCCCAGATGTCCTGACCTGGGCAGGAGGGAAGCCGTGGTGGTGCTTGGAGGAGGCCACGGGGAAAACATGTTCTTCTGTTGCACAAAGCCTCCCTGCCAAGTTAAGGGACCCAGCTAAAAGGGTTGTGTTCCAGAGCCTGTGTACTAACAGCAGGTTTGCCTTCTTGTTATTTTCCTTTTTTCCTTCAATTTAAACACTGCAACCTTTTTATCCTCTCACTTAGATCTGTGTATTCGGGGTTGCTCTTATATGAAACTAGAGCAAGGAAAGCCTGTACTGCCAACACCTTTATAAATCGCTACCCAAGGAATTGCATGGACACGTTAACTGTGAGAAAATTCAGCACAAACTGAATGGGACTTTTTGGTTTTCCTTCTAACTTATAACAGGCAGCGGTGCCCAAGTGACCTTGTTCACCTGCCTTACAGAAAGACAAGTGCTGATACACACCTCAAAGCTTCGGACACAAAACCTGTCCTGTCATCATTATGAGCTGAGGCAGGCTAGATTCCTTTCCAAAGACACAACTTTTTGCCAGTTAATGTTTATGGAGAATTTTGCATATGGAGCCTCCGATAATTACAGCCAAGCACCTGTTACCATTGAAGAACCAGAGAACCATTCTACAGAAAACACGGGCCATCATCCATTGTTAACATTCCAAAATGACTGCTTTTTGTCCTTAATAATGTTGAAGACATGAGTGTGGTTTTTTGACAATAAAATACTATCATCAATCACGTAAAGTGTGCTGCATTTCAACTCCTTCTGTCTGTAATTCAATTAGCATGAAGGCTGAAAAATCTCTGATTTCAGGCTACTTTGAAAAGACTTCATGGTAGTTATTTCTAGCTATTTAGTAAGGAATCGTGTTCAAGACAATTGCAAATAACTTTCCATCACACTTGATCTGGGAAAAAAAAAAAAAAAGGAGAAAAAAATAGAGAAAGAGAGAAAAAGAGAATGATGCTTTTCCTTCTGTTTCCTAAGAAAAAATGCACAGTAATATCCATACTTGAAATACTTCTAATTAACTCCAGCTTAGCTCACTAAATTAACCTGGATAAGATGAACCTGCATATCCTTACAGATATTTTCATCTTAATCTTCCTAAATTTCTTTCTGATGACTGATAAGTATGATGAACTAACTACAAGTACCCCCCTCTTGCTTACAAATGATACCAACATTTCTTCAGGTGAGGCACTTCAGCCTATTTATCTAAAGAAAACTCTAAAGTAGCTGGATAAATAAGACACTATAATACTCCAGTCACTCAGTAAATCTCAAAAAGTTTATCTGTTCAGGTCATTTACAAGTGCATACTGCACAGCTACAACTTCCTTTAGTGTTAGTACATTCAAATGGAATGTCCAAGAATCAGAAGCCCAAGAATTGTATCAAAGGGGAACAGCACACCCAGTTTTGAAAAAACAAAACAAAACCCACAAATACCTCCATGTTTTCCCACATCAGAGCATAATCCACAGTATTAAGCAGGAGGCTTATCTCAAACATAAGTAAAGATAAGCGAGGAGAAATACTGTACCTTCAAAGGTACTTGAGATTTGCAAGTTGTGTTTGTGATCACTCAGTGACTATCACATATTCTCAACAATTTTTTGCACATTTCAAACCAATGTAAGCATTAAAATGTCAGCACAGGAGTATATATTTTACATGCCCCTTTCTGTCACAAGTACCCATATCTGTTTCCTAGGAAACTGAGTATCTCCCTTTCACCTCCAAATGAAGAATTCAGTGGCACTGAAAGATTTCCATTTTACGTGATTTAAGGAGCAGCAACAAGGCACACTGATCAAGTACAAGAAGTTCCCCCAGTTCTTCTCTGTAATAATGCAATGCTATTTGGCAGTCATGGGATGCTCGCTGGTTGAGAGCATTTAGATGCAGTGGCAGGGATGAGAGCCAGCCTGGAAGAAATCCAGGCAGAGTAGAAGAAAAATAACTCCTGGTAGCTGAATCAATGAATTTGACATGAAAACAAAAAGGGAGGTGGGCAGCAGCTGCAATAGAGAATAAAATAAATAAATGAGAGAATAAAGAGTGCAACTTGTTTTTTAAGATAACAGGGCAAGTTTGCCTTAGTAAGAAAAAGAAGTGAGATGTAAAGGAACATCTTTCAGGTGGGTGACCCACAGGCAGCCTGAAGGAGTGAACATAAAAGAGATGTGGAGGTGGGGTTGAGTCACTGGGGCAAGTGAGTGAGTCAGAGAAAGAAAGCAGATGAGATGTATCAACATCTAGTAAAGGATGCAGGAGGAGAGGATTGTAGGAAGAGAGGAAGAACGAACAGGACGCTATGGGGAGAAAGAAGCTTGTGTTGCAGATGCCAAATGTAGATTTATTTTTGAATACTGTCACTAACATGCATCTAAAGAGAGAGCTTTCTACAGTCTTCCCTTTCCTACAAATATTTCCAATCTTTTTGTTTTGGAGTATCTGAAAAAGATTTTGACATTTTCTTCTTCAAGAATCATGGGGATTTGGTTACTGAACGGCTAGCAGGTCATAACTCCTCATCTACTGAGTTTCAAAAAGCATAACATTGGTGGCAAATGTTTATTACTTTCTCATCTGTGCAAAAAAATGTGCATGCTTCATGCACTGTTTCTCAACAACTCAGGAGCAGTGAACTTATTCCAGTTAAATAACTCAGGGTCATTCACTGGAAAACCTGATCTTATTTCAGTCATAATTTTTGGTAAGAGCACATTTAGAATTGTAATGCACTGTATCAAAGGTAACATTTTTTCTTTTTTTTTTTTTTTAACTGCAAAACAAAAGGCAGGATGCAAATACACAAAACTTAAGAGCTCTGGTTACGACTTGTTAATTCTCATAATATTACAAGGATATCTGTAACATAAAACTTATTTCTAAAGAGGTAGGTGAACATTTGATTTGTGAAAGCAAGACTCTTAAGAGTGGTATTAAAATAATGCAACTCTATACTTAAGATTTCCATTGCTATTGCTATTTATGTTTCATTTTATAAAAATGTTTGATGGTTAATTATTAAGCTTTAATAAAAATTAATAACCTTAGCTCTATCTCAAATTAATTAATTCTGATTTTATAGAGAATCCAAGATTTAGAACCATGCTACAGAAGAGAACCTTTGCATTCTAAAACTTCAGGGAGGTTTCAAAAAAATCCCAGTAGCAGCTAAACTCTCTTCCACAAATTTCACTAATAACAAGTGCTACTGAAACCACCACTAAATTTAAATACTTAACCTTCAGTTGGTTGATAAAAGCTCAGGTTAAGCTACCTTTCCGTATCTAAAGCAAGTGTCTGAATACTCTGGATGTGATTTTTTTTTTTTCTGCTCTGGTATTGTTCCTCAGTTATCAGCAGCCAGCTGGGTCTCAAATACTACAACAGCTGAATTCTGTCCCTGGACAGCAGATATTTGAGGAGATCTCCATAAAAATCATGCCGTCATCAGCCATAAACATGGCTGAGCTAGGCAAATTAATAGTCATTTTTGAGCTGAAGACATAAATCACTTATTATTTTAACACACTGGAAGACTGGAAGGGGATGAAGGAAGGTACATCAGTTACATGGTATTTATACCATCACTTTAGAAGTCTAACTTGGCATAATTTTTTTGACACCTCCGTTCACATAAAGTTATTTCGAAAGAATTTTTTAATGCTTTTCCTATCTCTTTTTTTTTCACTTCATCCTTTTTTCCATTCTTTCTTGCTGTCCCAGAGAACGCAGCTCCGTTAAGCTTATTTCATCGCTGCATCTTCCTGCATTAAGCAAAATGCCTACACATCCATTCCCTCCAACCCAACTAAACCCTCTCATTCCTTCATTCCTTCCCTCAGGGGGAAACCACGTGCAAAGGGGAAAACACTGCACAAAGCATGTGTTAGCAACATTTCTGCCTTAGAATGGGCACATGCCATCTGCAACACCTAACATGACAGCCACTCTCCACAGCTGCAGATTCTTAGCGACCCCTGGGGAATCCCAACCCTGCAGTAAGAATAAACTTTCTGTCAACAGTATGAAATTCCTCTCCAATTGAGACATCTGAATAGGCTACAAACCAAGAAAAGATGGGAAATCAGTGGCACAGAGAGAGCCCTTGAGAAAGCCCTGCCAGAAAAAAAGAACAAATCACACACTCCTAGAGAAAATCTCATGAGAAAGTGAAAATATATTACTTCTATTTGTGAAGCATGACAATGCTAATGCTAATCCAGGATCCCTAAGCAGCCCTTACATGTTTGAGGACAGTAGCCAGGGCAGGATGCCTGCAGAGTGTAGAGGTCCTTCCCACTCTGCCACCTTACTGCCATCTATCCCCAGCAGCTCCATATGAAATTTGATGCTTAAAACCATTTTGCTGCCTAATAGATCCTAAAACCAGAAACACTGAACTCAAACAAATCTGTTCTCTTACCCAATAGGATGATTATGCTGTCTAAAAAGAGAGCAACGTAATATTGCACAGATTGTGTTCAAGAATATGTAAAATCCCAGTCTCTTAAAACTATTTCAGGCTTAGATATGCTTGCCTCTTCCTATCATAGTTTTATCATCTTAACTTTATCATGAATTATTCTGTGAACAGGAGGGTTCATAGTTCTACACAGGCCACCTGTCCTGACCCCATGTCACACCACCATGCACCCTGAGCAGCCAGGTGGGTGCACTCCCATCACTCAGCACCAACCAGAACCAACCAGCAGCTTCTCCTTACTGGTTATTTCTTCTGTGCTGGAAGCACTGCCTTCATACCTCCCTATCCACTAGCCTGTTTTCCACTAGGGCAAATATGAACAGAAGGGAAAAAAAAAAAACATATAGTGTGTTTGTTCTGCCTCTGCTAGCAGAAAGCATTTAGGAACCCATGCAGGAGGAGTTAAAATGTGTGCTTGTACAATGTTAACTACAGTGTAATATGCACAAGCATACCCTGAAACCAGTTTTATATGAGTGTTTACAATGGAAACAGCTGCATCTTGGCCCAACTATGCAGCGCAAACAAGGTCACTCGACTCTTTGCATCAGGGACACACAGGCACTAGTTTGAACTGCAAGCATTCAAATCCATCTGTTTCCCAAGCTAAAAAGGATCCTGGAGAAGATAAGACTGAAAGGGGATCTTATCAACGCTTACAGATACCTAAAGGGGAGGTGTATTGAGGATGAAACCCAGCTCTTTTTTGGTGCCCAGGAACAAGACAAGGGTCAACAGGCACAATCTGGAACACGGGATATTTCATCTGAACATGAGGAAAAACAACTTTACTGTGACGGTGACAGAGCACTGAATACACTGCCCAGAGAGGTTGTGGATTCTTCTTCCCTAGAGATATTCAAAGCCCAATTGGATACTTTCCTGTGTAACCTGCTACAGGGAACCTGCTTTACAAGGGAGTTGGAGGAGGTGATCTTCAGAGGTCTCTTCCAACTCCTCCAATTCTGTGCTTTGCTACAATTAGGCCAGGCACAATGACAGGGGTCATTATTGGCTCCCAGTTCTGTCCATCAAGAGTAATATCTAAATAGTACCTAATGGCTGCTCTTTCTATATGGAAAGCCAAGCCAGCTAATATTATTTTCTACCTTTTTCAGATCGTTGGATTATTCCCATATCGTATTTTTCTTCTGCATCTTGTCTCTCTATCTTTTGTATCTTGTGCCTAAGCAGTTCTGTTTCCCTATGCCCAGTCTCCCGTTCACACTTCTACTACCACTGGCTCTTATTCATCACATCCCTTATTCCTACAGTACCCCATAGTTTACCCAGATTCATGCACTTACATGACAAAGACTTGGGCTGCTATGCTACTGAATGCTCATGAAGGAAGTGTGGGATATAATTTGCTTTTTACTATCACTTATCACCTGCAGATCTTCTGTACAGAACACAGAAACACACAGTGCTCCACAGACACCTCACAACATTTTGAATGTCAGGCTTCAGGCTGAAGAAACAACCTCCAGAGCTACTGACAAGAGCTATAACGAGTTGGACTGGGGTTCCCACACTCACACTGTAAGACTTTCATCCGTAATAGGTGTGGCAGTTCAGGGCCTTATTAATATGCAAATCACTTAATTACAAAGCAAAGCAAGCAGTTCTATCACTTCACCAGTAAGATTAGCTGAGAACCTCACTGAGGATCCTCATCTGAAATGTGAAGAGTACCCTTGCTGTTACAGTACCATATGCAGATGTGCTTTCACACATGCGGGCACACTGCATTAAGATGTTAGTGCCCCTAGAAATTCACTACTGTTATACAGCTGGCAAATCATCATTGAGTTATCCATTATTTAACACCCACGCTACGTTTTTTAATCAATTTAAGTCACCTCATTCTTCTACATTAAAGAAAAAATGGGAGCATCACACTGTGCGTTATGCTTTTCTTTTCTACAGCAGCCATGAGGCACAGGCCGTGCAGCTTCAGGCAGGTATTAAACTGCCCCACTAGGACCTACAGATGTGCGCCTTCTACATGAAGATGTTACATGGAATAGTATCATCTGAATCCCTTCTGCCTTCACCTTCACATTCCATCTTCACTTGTCGTTGACTTATCTTGCACATGTTTAGGAGAAATGACTGTTGGCTCCCATACTGCTTACACAAGGACATAAAACTATTAGAAACTGTCCAAAAGAGGGAGATATAAGTTTAGTGAAGGGTGTGGAAGACAAGGTGTGCGAGAGGTGGCTGGGGCCCATGGATGTGCAGAGGATCTGTGGGGCGACCCAATGGTGGCTGCAGCTCCTCACAGGGAGCGGAGGGGCAGCGCTGAGCTCTGCTCTGTGTGACAGCGACAGGGCGAGGGAACGGCATGGAGCGGTGTGAGGGGAGGGCGGGTGGGGGTCAGGGAAAGGGGCTGCACCACAGGGCGGGGGGCGTGGAACGGGATGCACCGGGCTGTGGGCACGAGTGCCAGAATTCAAGGAGCGTCTGGACAGCGCTCTCAGCCACAGGGTTTGATTCTGGATGCCCCTTTGTGGAACCAGAAGTTGGACTTGATGATCCTTGCGAGTCCCTGTCAACTTGGGACATTCTGTTATTCCACACGTGCTCAAAATTCAGGTCTCCTGCAGCTCAGTGAGGAGTTCATGCGCACAGTATGTTCTCAGGGGGCATAATCACAGCCTGCAAACTATGCAAGAGGCTGCTTATCATAATTTGCCTAAAAATGAAGATAAGAGAAAGATGTACTCTTCTTGTCGCAGTCATACATAGAGGGAGAGCTCTTTGTGCATCAGTGCTCAGCATGTTCTGTCCATTGTAAAACATAAAGTTGACCTGTTCTTCTGAACATGTAAACATTTTATTCTAGCTTCTGCTTTAACTACAAGCCAGAAAGTCTCTCTCACCTCCACATGTCCCACTCCTGAAGTTGATTACTAGAAATTCAGGTTCCTCAAATGAAAAAAAAAAAAAAAAAAAAGGAGAAATAAGTTTATCCCCATTTCCTTAGACGGGAAGGGTGCATAAATATGGCCGGATAGGAGAAAAAAAAAAAACCATCAACTGTCTGAGCCTCATAGGTTTTCTACTTCTGAATATGTACCAGGGTACAGCAAGTTCCTTCTCCCCAAAAGAAGCATAATGAGTCATGAATGTACTACAGCACAAGCCCTTATGTTTTTCTTTCCTGTTTTGCAAAAAGAAAGAGGAGTAAACAGCTTCAGGATAAAGCAAGGAATTGTAAGAAAGCTTGAACTATATGATCACGTATAATAGTACCAAAAAAGCAGTCACTTTCTTTTCTTCTGTGGATTTCCATTCTCTCCATTTTATGAGGAGCTGCTGCTCCTTAAAGGCAGTGCACTGCAATTGCACAAACTGTTCCTACTCCACTCCTTTAAAGGTAGTTGGTTAAACAAACAAACAAACAAACAAGCTTGTTTAAAATATATAACCTCAATTCAAAGGAAGTGCTTTTGTTGTTGCAAGCAGAGTAGAATGAATATCAAATGTCAGACATCCAGATGCATGTCAAGCGCTGTTAAGATTTAGTAATGCATATCAAGAACTTCCAGTATGATAATAAAATAATGACTTTCAACAAAGAACAGCATAATTACATTTTAATACTATAGTCAGAATTATGATGAAAACAATAACTATGAAATTCCAAGATCTTGAATAATTATTGAAAAACTCAGGAACAGTAATGGTGAACTAAGTCAATGCCTTCCTTTTAGAGCCTGATAGAAATTCAGCTCTGAGCTATGGTTAGAACATTAACTATAGTATCAGTTCCCAAAATACCACTCTTCATCAAGAGAGAATTTCCCCAGACAAATTTAATTTTGTACTGTGGGAAGATAGAAGGCTGACTGCAGCTCCAGTTATACCATGACATCTATTTATGGATCTGTCCATGTTTATAACATTGCACTTAAGAGCGGGGAAGCTCAAGCTATAACAGCTTGGATCTGGCTTTACTATTTGTCTGGATTATTCGCCATTTTTTTCAGCTGCTCTATTTTCTGAAAGCTTTGTGGTCCCATCCCAGTGATGCAAAGGAAGTACATCTGCTGCACGGCAAAGTGCAGGTCCTCTCCATCGAGTCAGTAGCGCACATCTGGCCAGGGTAGTGCACAGGAATGCATGTGAGCACTAGGACATGAAATGAGGGCTGCCTCAGCATCTGTCCCCATCCTACAGCTAGACATGCAAGTGTAATGGGAGGACAGTTGGACTAGATGATCTTGTAGGACCCTTTCAACCTTGTGACTCTATGATTCTATGTGCCCATCTCAGGACCAAAATGCTCCTCCCCACTGTATCATTAGGCATTTATCCATTGAGAAGCACTTGCATTTTGTTACTGTCATGGAAACACTGCTGCTCATATACGAGAAAACTCCATAGAAGAATTTAAAAAGACAGAATATTAATTATCAATATCAAGCTGTGATGCTACTGTGGACTCCTGCTTGTTATGCGCTTATAAACACAACACAACTCTGAGCTTTGTGCTGGGGAGTTTTCTGGAATTCAGATAGGAAATTACTTCATGAAATGCCTTTAGTAATAATACCAGTCTTAAATTCAGTTTGAAATTCTGAGAAACAATAAGTCCTGTCTTTTCTTAAACATAAGCATCCAAAGGAATACACTGTGTAAAGAAAACTCAATAAAAACTTACAAGTCAAATGCATGTATACTGCCCTATCTTGCCAACACATACACACACACAGATAAGCACCAGAGTACCAGAAAAATAGCTGCTTGTGAGAAATGAGCAACAAGCTCATTTCCAGAAATAACATTATTTTAAAAACTTAAGCAAAGCTGTTATTTCAGCTGTTTGTCTGCAGTCATCACCTGAAACTGACACTGAATTAACTCAAAGTTAATGAGATCTTTACAACAACTAGTTTTGTTGTTGTTGTTGCTAGGGCTGCATATGTATACATATACATACCCAAATACATATATATAGTATGTTATACAAAACACTGTTTTGTACACATTTGCAAATGTTTAAATGAATAATATTTTTTTTACCATTCCCTCTTCCCCTTTGCAGCTTTAGTTGCTCTTGGCACCTACTGCTCTTTCACGTTTCAACTGTTTTTAAAGTTATAGTTACCTTGCATTACAGGTACAAGTGGGGTATACAAATATGGCAATAGCAGTAATGATAACAGTCTCTGCTTCAAGGAATAAAATTCTAGGGCTTTTTTCACATCTGAATGGAGACACGCTAATCCTGCTTTCCATGAAGCAAGTGGGTTTGGTGTCACATTAGCTTAGCATAATACTTAGCTAAATTTCCTGTCTAAACATGACCAGTTCTCTCAGATATCAGCAGAGACACTGCAGCAGAGTCTGTCCTGTCTGTAAACACACCATCGGAGTAAGAGCATACTTCAAGCACAGGAAAGGAAACAACAGCTGCACGCAGCTGAGCAGATGGAAGAGTAAAGGAAAACAGTGGGGCTGGACCAGTCAGCACGAGAGGCAAAGCTTGCAGTGAAAAGATGGAAGTTGCATTTTATTTGTCATGTGCCTAGCCAATGCCATCTACTATTGCTTTCCTGTTCATCTCAAAACTGGAAGATTGTTGTCATTAGATTTTTCTCAGTTTCAAGAGGTTGCTGAGAACCCAGAAAGTGACAATCTTCAGCAACTTCCAACCCCACCTGGTTTTGATAAAGCAACTCCATTTGTTAAAAAGCTTTGATGGTCTCGGATTATAAAAAGATAAAACTTGTGAGAAGGAATATATCTTTTACTAAATCATATTTCCTGAACAGCTATTGCATTTAATGACCCACCTTTCACATAGATGAAGGTATGAACACACGCATAAATACATCTATTCACATAAATGGAGAACACTCCTAAACTCTTTTTCCTTCTGTCTTCAGGGGAAAAAAAAACAAAAACAACACAAAGTCACCAGTAGGGAGATGCAACTTTGGAAGGAAGAGAAGCAGTAAGGAGGTTTCAGCAACAACAGGAAGAAGCAGCACCACAGGGTCCACAGGAGACAGCACTCCAGAAGGGAAGCTGCTCAACCTCCTGGCAAAGAGTCTGTGGTCTCTGCAGTTGAATGCTTGCTGAGCCACCTGCCTGTCCCACCACACATCCCTAACCTCAAGGCTCTCACCTCAGGAAGACAACACAGCCATGAGCTGTAACCCTATAGGAAATAATCAATCATTATCTTTATTGTAAAACATGAACTTGAAATGACTCAAACACATATTTGCATTGCATGTTTGTGTCCATATTAAAAATGCTTTTAAGTTAAATTTGGAAAGAGGAGGAAGGAATTTTACCCTGACACAACTTTTCAGGTGAAAATTTACTTCAGTAGTGAGCTGTCAAGACTGACTGATCTACATGCCAGTTTAATAAATACACAGCTGTTGAGATGAGCTCTTACATCACTTTCCCAAACATGCTTACTAGACTGTTTCTGTGGGCTCAGCATGGGAATGAATTCACAAATCAACTTATTAACAGAAGACCAGTAGCCAGAGGAAAAGTAGCCTTCTTAGAAGAGCTGCTTAGGCATTCAGGAACAGCCTCTGTGCCCTTGCCGGGTGCAAGGGAAACCAGACAACTGGGAACAGTGTTATTTACTAAAAACAGAGTCGAGTGTTCGCCATCTAGCCTCAACCTTCCAGATTTCAGCAGGGAGACTCATTCCCATTCAATATCTGGAGAAGGCGATGGCACCCCAAGGCTTAAGGGAGGAGTAACATTATCAGGTTTTTAGGTAGCTTTCACAGTGTTAAACCTAGAGCAGTCTGAGTATTTGTGATGCAAAATGGCAAGGGGCTTCAGAAGCTCAGACGTCTTCAGGGCTTTATCTTATCGCCCTCCCCTTCCAAATTTGTTCTAATAAAAGACTGGTTTTCCTTGTCTGCTTGCTTATGACGCATGCTTGTTCTAGGGAAGAAATAAAAGGTAGCATGGGAAATCTTGCTCTCTCTTTCCTGCACTTACTTTTCAGAGAAAGAAGCAAAGAAGTGTTTCAGCCTTTCAAGTCAGCACACACGTCCTGTGCACTCAGAACAGCATTCCCTCAGCAGAGGCACGTGGAGTTAGATAACATCAAGTTATGTTAAATAGTCCTTAAATAGAAGGAGAAACACATACAGCGCTGTTTTTAGACATAGTGGATAATGCTTTTACATAGTCTGGTTTTGCTTTTT
Organism: Perdix hodgsoniae; assembly: GCA_035772895.1. Lineage (NCBI taxonomy): Eukaryota > Metazoa > Chordata > Aves > Galliformes > Phasianidae > Perdix > Perdix hodgsoniae. Next base: position 1,120,345 of record JAPSGF010000068.1, on the reverse strand, counting down.
TTTTTTTTTTTCTCCAGTGTGTGGGAGATACACTATCTCATGTTTTAATGGATGTGGTCATTTTCTCTCTGCGGCCAAGTTTACAGACACTTGCAGGTTCTGTTCCCACATTTGGGGACTCTAAATTTCCTGTAAGACCTTTGGGTCAGTAAGAATCTGCCAAACTCCATTCCACCAGTGAGCCTTCAGAAACCTGATGTAACTGCAGCTAGACAGAGCGCGGTACGGCTTGAGTCACTCCACAGAAATTTATCAAGCAGAGGCCTGGGACTTCACAGCCACTGCAGTGTTCCAAGCAGAAAGCACAGAGTACACACACTGTACCACAGTGATATGGTGTGATGGCAAAAGCCTTACTGGCTTGACCCACTTCCAATTTACAGGGGTCTGTAAGGAGGAAGGGGGCAGACTCTTTAGCAGGGTCTGTTGTGAATGGGCGAAGAGAAACGGTTTCAGACTAAAAGAAGAGAGATTCAGACTGGATATCAGGGAGAAGATTTTTATGATAAGGAACACTGGAACAGGTTGCCCAGAGAAGTAGGTAGTAGATGCTCCAAGCATCTCTGGAGATTAACTAACCACTAAACAGCTATCAACCTGGATCAATCTATCGTTGCAGCCAGCACATTTTCTATCTGCCCCTCTACCAGTCTTTCAGAGTGTTGTAAATTTGACAAGTTGAGGAATAATGAATAAAAGGCAGTGTACAGAAAACTAAAATTGATCATATTTAAGAGCACCACCACTGTACCTAGATATAAGCCCAATTATAACACTGTTTAGGTGTCATTTTGTTGTTTGGTTTGTTTGTTTGTTTGTTTTTAAGTTTACAGTACAAAACAGCTCACAATTCTTCCCCCCTGTACACCACCACAGCACTGCAAATCTCTGGCCTTAATTTCTGAGAGTGGGCATTCAAGCCTATAAGTTGGTGAGCATTACTAATGATTAGCTGGAGTCAAGATGTGATGCTACAAGCTGCAATTAAATGCTCAGCAATTTAACAGTAAGACCAATGACATAAAGACATTACTAAATGCCTCAGAATGTACATAAACTGAAGAATATTTTATGAAACTTTACAGTCTCTCTTATAATGCACTCTACATGTGCAACAGATTAATTAAATGCTGCAGCCAACTGATTTATTTCCCCCCTTCAAAGCACCCACACAAACACTGCTGAACTGTTGGTGCAGTTTGCAACACTTCTGCAAATACAGAAAAGAAGAACAGTACACTCAGCAAATCTTTTTCTTTTTACTGCATCCAGTAAGAGTAAGGAAAATACAGTGGCTATAGCTATAAATACATTTGCTTAATGCGAAGAATCTGCTGTTTTCCTGTGTGTGATGAAATTCAAGCAAGAAGCAAAAGGGAAAGAAATAACAAAGTTACTGAACCGGTAAAAATGTTCTTCAGAAGAATATCCATTTTCATCTTAAAAAAAAACCAACAAAACAACAAAACAGCTGCCTGTGTTTTGCTCTAAGAAGCAAAATAAGTTCTCTTAGCACAAGACGTGTACTTTGTGCTTTGCCTGGTCAGTGAAAATAACTCACTATTGTTTTATAAACTGACAACAAACTACACTAAGAACTTAATTTTTAAATTGTGAATCATCTCAAGTAGAGACCGAATCGTAATTCTGATCTGAAGTATCACACCGTTATACTCACTTAAATTGTTATAAGGAAATTCAGTGCAGCAGAATTTTCAAGAAAAGGATTTTCAAGAAAAAGAACTCCAAAAATAAATTGAGGTAGTAGAAATAAAAAATTGAAAAATAAAAATGCAATACTGGAGAGAATAGAGGAAAACTTTTGAAGTCAATCAAGTATTAGATCAGGTTTGGAATCAATCCTACAAGTACTAAACTTTCTTGAAAAGCTAGTATTTATCAACCCAACCTTAGGCTGCAGAGAAATACTGTGTGCAAAATCAAACATTTCTGTATCACGCTGACCAAGGAAATAGCTTATGCTTATGAAAATAACTTTTTTTTTGATGCAGTGATATTTTCAGTGATCATGACCAGCTTTTCATTCAGTGACATATGTAATCTAAGCAGTCCCAGTATTATTACTACTGCAATTCTGTTGCTCATTACCAGAGAATTGAGTTTTGTTATCAGATACACTGGGCAAAATGTAGTTTTTTTTGTTCTTGTTTCACAGATCAAAACTTCACTATGAGTATTATTGCTTAAAGATCAGAAAGCATTATTTGCAATCATATTCAATTTAACCACCTTCCTGCTAAGTGTCAGACTGTAGAGTTAAATGGTAGGAGCCAGCACTATAAACTCAGGCAGACATGACATCTACAGCAACACGAACAAGACCCCTTGTTTGATATGGTGTTCAGAATAGTACTTCAAGATTTAAGAAGATATTCTGATCATTTGGACCTTACACCCACATTCAGAAGTCTTTGGTATTTTAGCAGCCTTCCTTTCAGCATTTAAACCAAAAAGCTGATAAGGTACAGAAATGCTTCTCCTGTAACAGGAGCACTGGGAACGAGGAAAAAACTCATCATACGCATCACTCCTTGCATTACTAGGACTTCCCAACTTCACTTATACCTTTATGCTGGTTTTAGTCTGATGATTTGAGAGCTCGCTGAAGCACTGCTCACTCTCAAAATGCATGAATTGGCTTCCCTGGAAACAGCACTCGAGTGGAAAAGAACAAGAGTCATAAAGGTAGAAACTGCGCTGAAGAGTAAGAGTAAGGGAAATTCTTTGGGTTTGCAATTTGAATTTATCAAGCACTTACATAGCAGCAAGATTAACGTAGCATAAAAAAATCCTGCAGGGCAGACTGAAAAGAAGCCAGTTTGGACACCCCGGTTTTCCTTTTATTCTTTCACTCTTTCACTACCTTTGTCACCTCTTGCTCATGTCTTCCCATCAGCCATATCTCATCAGCCACTTTCTACTTTCTACATCACCTTACTGAACTGCTAACAATCTGCCCATCCTGGGAAGCTATTCAATTTTATACACAGCCAGCTTGGAGTGACAGAAAACACATTCTCCAAATGCCTACGTATTTCCTGAAAACTTTTGCTAACAGCCAGTCACCATTCCCTGAGAAGGATGTGCTAATGTGTACACTGGAACACTTTCAGAATTTCTTTAAAATATCATCTCAAGGGCTCCTTGAGTTTTCATGAGGAATACAGATCACCTTCTACTTCCTCCAACAAGAGCTTTAAAATGCACAGCTGCTTTCAGGTGAGGTTCTCTGCGGCCAAGGGCACAAAAATTCTTTGCACTTCTGTGGATGTTCTGATCACAGCTCATGGATTACATTATCTAAATTACATATTCTTTTTACCTCACTTGCTTGGAGAGTATCCCAGTTGAGGTCTAACACATACATTACAGTTTCTACCCACTTGGGGTTACATTTATAACAGCAGATTTGCACCTAAAAGTGCATCCCCATCCTATATTGTCACATCTTCTGGCCGATGGACACTTGTTCATACAGCAGTAAACTGAGGCTTTTTTTCTTCAAGCTCTTGTGTTTTCAAGATCAACTCTTGACTTATTACATGGAAATCTGAAAGTTACATTTTATTTTGCCTCTCAAAGCAGGGTTTGAGCACTTAAGAGCTGTTCAGAACAGTTTGGGAATATGTGAATGTTTAGGAAAAAAAAAAAAAAAGATCAAAAGAACCAGCAAATGTATATTTTTAAAATCTCTGTATTCCTCAATCCATTTCATGATTTCTGAGTGGTCCAGATTAAAAAACACGACTGCAGAGAAAGGAATTTTACAGGAATTGAAAAGAGAGAGGTATGGCAAACAGCAAGAAGGATGTCAATATATGCACAACTTTCCTCTTGCCAAACTGTGAGCTGTGCTACCCTCATCTGCAGGGCTTTTGATCTGCAGGGAATCTAGTTAAGACTTTTCCCAAATCCACTTGGTACTTGTGAACTTGTGCACCTTGTGGATAGGCTCCCAAATATCGAGGGATGAGGTGGCTGCAGGGCTTCTGGTATCACTGTATTTGCATGGGACAGTTATAAGGCGTTACATCTGCAAATGGATATTTATGTACCAGGTGAGTGAAAATTAAAACCATGTAGAAGTACAGGAGAGCACAGGTTGTGCATCTTTTAATATACACCTAGACATACATACCACTGCAATATTGATACTTGGAAGAAAAAAAAAATCACAAGGATTTAAGCATTTATCTGTCAGACACCGATTATACAGACACTGTATTTGCACTGCATATGTCTATGTGCAAATACATCCTTATTCACACCACACTAAGACATTACTTAGCTAGTGTCCTAACTGCTGCAGTACTGAGATTTATAGTCTCTTTTGCAAAGTCCAGATTTATGTCAGTAGATTCTTAAGGAAAAAAAAGTACAGGAGCCCAAGATTAGTTTGGTGTGTTGCAGACCACTACAAACATAAGGAAGAGAAAGCTAAATACAAAACAAAGGTTCTGCCTCTTTCATTCTGCACCGTGTTATACCTTGTAAGCACTGCTGACTGCAGGACCTTCAGATCTGTTCAGGTATTTCACTGTTTCGTCAAGGATTAACCCATGAACTGCAGTTTGGTGTGGATGCGTTTGAAGAAAATAAGACTTAAACTCACACTGTTAAAAACCCAAGCAATCTAATAATGCATATACACACATGAAATAATAAACATACATTCTCTGAATAAGCTTTTTCAATGTTGAGCGCTGTAGACTTAGGTCCAGTTAATCTGAAATTTACTTCAGTGTATGCATTCAACTGTTAAATGTTATGAACTGTTCTACCTTTTTGAGATGATTGGTGAATTCTCTTTGAATAATACGTCTTACACAAAAGTGGTTCTCAGCTTCTCTGAAGTCCATGGTCAGGTTAACTCTTTCCATAAAGCACCTAAAAGTAAAGTCATTGTGGATAACAAGTTGGACCAAATATAGTTGTAATGTGTAGAATTTCACTACTTAAACAGATTTTGGAAAAAAAAAACAATAAACACAATTTAAACTGATGGTATGTCATAATCTTCCAACCTGCTGTTTCTTTCACAGTATTCTACATTCTCTTTTCAGGAATACTAAACAAACAAACAAAAGCAACAACAACAAAAGAAACCTTACAAAAACCTCTAGGTAACTGCAAAATAGTTTTCCTGTGGAGTTATTTTGGATGGACCCTAGCATCACATTTCCTTCTGACATTCTGTAGTCCACCGCATTTAATCACAAGCAATGTTTATGTTATATCATTTTGATATGTATCGGATACTATGTCACAGTTGTGACATTTCAATCAGCATAGTCTGTTTCCATCTCTTCTTGCAATAACAATTCTTTCATCCAAAGCAGTATTAAATAAGATTATAAGACAGCAGATGGCATCACTTTGTTATTTTAAACTGTTGTACACTGACCATTTACTGTAAAGAATAATCCTTTTTCAAAGATTTATAAACAGAGCTCTATAGACAGCACAGACAAGGGACATACCAGAAATTAAAATGTCACCATTTTATCACAGAATCACAGCATGGGTTGGAAGTGACCTCAAAGCAAACCCAGCCCCAACCCCTACCATGTGCAGAGCTGCCCCCCACCAGCTCAGGCTGCCCAGGGTCCCATCCAAGCTGGTCTTGAGAGCCTCCAGGGATGGGGCACCACAGCTTCTCTGGGCAGCTGTGCCAGCGCCTCACCAACCTCTGAGTAAAGGATTTCTGTGTTAACATCTAACCTAAATCTCCTCTTATTAAAACCCTTGTTCTACCACTGAACACCGTGACAAAGACTCCCTCCCCATCTTTCCTTTAGGTCCCATTATGTACTGGAAGATCACTATAGGGCCTCCTCAGAGCCTTCTCTTCTCCAGGCTGAGCAATCCCATTTCACCTATCTGGTTGCTTTGATCTGTCATTAGTTTCAAGCAGGCATCTTAAAGCAGCCATTGTTCACCACAGCTGTGGCTGCCTCTCTTCCATTCCCTAGGTACTTCTAAGCCCCTCAGCTAACCTCCTGCACACTGTCAGCTAAAGCCACTCATGTCTTCAAGAGATCACAAAGCATAATGGCTAACTTTCGGTAATCTGGCAGATGTGACCTCAGCTTAGCAGTAATGTATAGACTCCCTTCCTCATCTGTTCCCACTGGGATTGCTACTAAAGCCCCATTGCTCTCTAGGGCACAAAACATCAGTAGGAGAGAGCTGCCCATTCAACGAAGTGGAGCTCGACAAAGATGGTGAATGTGCCTGTTCAGCATCACATGAAAAAGCCCTCATGAAAACAGAGCTAAGTCTAACCAGATCTGCTATTCAACCACCATTTGATAATTTCTCTCCAAACATTCTTTATCTACTTCTTAGAACGATGTGAAAAATAGGCATAGAGAAATTGCCTGTGTTTTCAAACGATATAAAGATTTGAAAAGGCAAACTATAAAAACAAAGGCATCTGTGCACAGCTTCCAACCGCTGTACAGAAAAATGGGAATTCAAAGGAGGCAATGTACTACATTATTTTTCCCATTACTTTTCAGCAGAATAACAAAAACATTATGTTCTACTCAGGGTATTCAGAAAGTGTCTGTCACTGCCATTTATAGGTGTAGGTGTTACACTCAGAATACATGATCCAAGCAGCGTATTTTTCCACATGCTGTTCTGCTAAGAACAAATGCAAGCAGGATCTTGATCTTAAGATGCCATTAGGAAGCATTCGGATGGTCTCAGCAGCCAAACATCTAAATGTATATATTCCAAGACTGCAGGCAGTCTGTGGTACAAATCTTGCCCAGAGGTGGCTCTGTACTGGTTGATCCCTGGTGACAGTGCTCACTGATCCCTCTGCCCCACACACTGCTCTGAGGAAGAGTCCCTGATGGCTCTGTGCAACAGCGACAGGTGTAGGAGATAGGGAAAGGACAACACAGAGAAGAACAGGAGCAAGCCAGGGCACTGGAGAAAACGCCCTTCCTTGCCCACAAATATGCAGCTCGGCTTTTCTTTACGCACTCCCAAACCCCTTCTCTGGACTTGCCTTTTAAAAAGTTATTGAAAGAGTCATGCTGTTTGTACTCCATAAACTCAGAGATGGCAGCCATACAGAATGTTTTGCAATTTTTTACAGGGTTGCTGGCAGTTTATCCTCATTCAGTGGATAAGTGCAAGTACCCACCGGCATGTGTGCATGTAATGGCTGCCAGGAGTCTGACCTGAACATCTTCTGCCTGCAGGATGGGACTTTCAGGAAGAAATGAATTCTCAAAACCAACAAGGCTAAGTAACTCATGAAGAAGCTATAAATTTATTTCTTCAGAAAGGAAAAAATGTCAACAGGGACCACTGAAAATCAACATTAGAAGAAACAAATAGGTTATAAAATCTTTTTACTCTAACATCTACTTTCTTCCTCAGTGTTCAAATCAGCACATTAGCAGTATACTACCAAAGCATTCATCCTTTTTCAGGCAGAAACTATGCTTTTTCAGCCACTCTGAACATATCACTGTACTTCTGACAAAACAGTCAAACAAACAAACAACAGAGCTCCAGAGAGCTGTGACGAGCAGAGGCAGGAGACAAGAAATAAATCTTGGATACAAGTACAGGACAGTCCTCAAATCTTCTGACTTTTTATGGAAGTCACCTTCTAAAGAGTTGGCACTGTGGGCTTTAGACAATGCCCTTTATTTTTCTTTTATTTTTTTCCAAGGGTTAATTTCCCTTCCCCAGCCTGGCAGTAATATAAATTGAATGTCATTTTTTCCTCAATAGATTTTATTATTATAATAATTATTATAATTATGATGATTATTATAATTACTATAATCATAAATATATACCTAAGAATAAGATGAATCAAAACCAGAAACACCATTACTACTGGTGTCATGATAACCGATATTCATATTCATTGCAGCCATATGCTTTCTTCTCAGACTGCTTTGAAATACCTACTAGTCCACAAGGTAAACAACTGGAGGTCACTAAAAAATCTGTAATGTTATCCACAGTGAATATCGCTATTGTGATGACAAAAAAATCATCTGACACAGCTGCCTATGTTAAGAGAGGTTGGCCTCAAGTGCTCTTGCCCTTTCTTATCTTTAAATTGCAGCTTAACAAGACAGTTGATACGAACCCAGAAACTAAAAAATGCAAGGTACTCAGTAAATAACTCAGGTGGTCTGTGCTCAATGTCAGAAGTGATGTGGGGTAGGCTTCAAATTTTAGGTAAGTCTAAACATTCACACAGGGCTCTAGCAGGGCTTTGTAAAGCAGAAACAAGCAGGTTGCCTAATCCCTAGTCCCACCAGTGGTTACACTAACTCAGCCAGCTTTATGTGCCTATCTGACCTCCAGAGAGATGTGAACTGAAGCCCCTCAGACTTTCTGAATTCTTTTGGTCAATTTTAGATTATACTTTCATAACAACAAAGATTTTCTAAACCATTCTGACCAACTGGATGGATTTTGAGGAAATTAAATCTTACAATCACACTATATACTATAATCCTTACACAGAGAAAAACATCATTCTAAAATAACAGGGAAAGTCGCATAGACAAAGCCACATTATTTCAGACTCAATTACAGCCAATTTTTGAGCTAACCTATATACACAAAGCATTACACTCTCCCCAGCTTACTTCTTACAGGAATAAACAGGTCTCCAGAACTCATTTTGACAACAAAACCATACAGGATTCACTGGCCTACCTGCACCTTCAAATTTATTTTCTTCCTAAATCTTCCTTCCCCCTCTTCTGAACTTGCTTTCCCTGGTAGATACAGATTTTAAATGAGCAGTGAGAATGCTTGGTCTCTGAAGACAATAATAAAGAACTTACGCTTTTATCAGCCGTCCTCGTTGGTTTGCAGATAGTCGCGCAGCAGTCGCCAATGGACGGTTATCTCCTTGCTTCCTGCTATAGGGCACAACTCTGAAAGCCTGAAGAATTACCTCCTCCTGTCTTTCACAGTGCTTTTAAACTGATGGTGGGAGGGGCAGAATGTCTCCCTATCATTGTATTAGGAAAGCTAAAATTCCCATTGAAAGTGACTCACCAACATTAATCATATATACACCAGATTGAAAAGCTCTCAGAACATGAAGACTGAATCTCATTCTCAGTTAAGCAAATTAGAAGCAAATTGCTCAGCACTATCATATTATCTTAACTGCCATATCTGTACAATTTTGCACAATGGAGCTGATGAATACAAATTTACTGTTTCTAGCACTGAACTCCTAGAGAGAGTTGCTTCTGAATCTTTCAGAAGAGCAGTAACATGCAGCTTCCATTATTCTAAAATGGATAAACAGCGCTGTAAAGATTTTTCTCTACAAGATACTTGCTTCATTTACCACCTGTTTTATGCATTAGAATAAACATCCTTATCGACTAACCAAGCAGATGAATACCAGAATCTTCAGTAAACAAGTTACACTGAAGCTTGAAATACAGCAGTTTGTTTGCTCCTCACTGAGAATAGCGTGTACTCTATTTTTCCTTTCATAACACTAAATCTGAGTACAAAAATGGAAAAGGGACCATTTAGATTCAAGGCTATTCCTAGAGCTAAATGTTGGGGTAAGGAGGTTGAAGAGAAAAATAAAATGATTTTACTATCATTTCTTCAAATGTATCTTGAGAAAAAAAGCAAAACAAACAGCAACACTCAATAAGTCATATTTGGGAACATGTACACTCCGCTGAATCTACAAAGCAAGGAATTTTCCTATTTGTACTATGAATGCAGCACAGACTTCTGCCCCTCTGCTGTTTTTGACAATGTTTTTAATTTCTCTTGATATCAGCTATCCAGCTCCCATTGGACTATACTCAGAATTACATATGAAGCATATTCTATTAGCTGTAAAAAACAGTATAGTTACAAAAAGTGAACAATTCTTTTGCTTTTCAGGGCAGTATTCCAATGCACAGCAACTAGATTATGATCTGTCATGTTCCTGTAAATTAGGACAAATCAAGTGTTGCTCAAACTAGCTCAAATCTTGGCATCGAAGAAACCAAGTTCTCAACACAGTAGCTCTTGCCTAGTTAATGATTTCTATTGACATTTAATTACAGCATGTTTCCTGAAGTTAAGGCACAGCTTCAGCGTAAGTGGGGCTACTGTGAGTAAGAGACTTACGAATCAACACTCATCTGACAAATAGCTTTAGAATCATAGAATAACCGAGTTTGGAAAAGATGTCCAAGATCATCCAGACCAACCATCCACCGTTTTGATATGTAGCAATGTAGAATACACAGGAATGGCCACAGATGTAAACTTAGCTCCTCAGTAAAAGGATACACAGCCCCAAAATTATAACTACCACTACAAAAGGTAAAAATATTTAAGTGTATCCTGCATACATTTTGCAAACATAAGAGCAAACTAGTCAAATTTCCTTGCTTCTTTGTGTTTGCTATACTTTGTACATCTATACATCTTACTGCACAATGTGAGAACAGTCACAATATGAGAATAATTACTATACATTTCTATATCTCTAGGAAAAAAAATGTCTGTGTGACTTCAAAACACGAGTCTGTTCTTGATCCTTATTCAACAAAACAGCTTGCGGCTGTAGAGACACAGCACAAACATCTTCTGGTGGTCCCCCTCCCAAATGTTAAAAGAAACACTCCAGGAATGAGCAAAATGATAATCTTGCTCTCTGAGTCAGATGACACAGAGTATGGATTCCTATATACATATTCTGCCTCAGAACTGGACTACAAACATTCACTTTGTGAAGCTCTTTGAGGTGTGCTATGACGAGCCTCTATCCTCTGGGAAAAAGAAAAAAAAAATAGTGTCTTGAGCTGGTTATCCTAAAGTTGAGGCACCCAAGCCCATTGCCCACTGCTAAGAAAGCTGTGTATCGTTCAAGAAGATGATAATCCAGAAAGCTGAGTTCCTAAAGTGACCACCGTGTCACATTTCTGTGGCCCCAGTGAAGTCAGTAGACCCAAATAAATTAGCTGCTAAAAAAATAAATAAATACATTAAAAAATACAAAAACAAACAAACAAAAAAACTCAAGTAGAAGCTATCCAGGAGATATACAGCACCCCAGAAAAGGGAGCAGCACCCTTGACTAAAGCAAGCTCACATCAGCCATTCAGCAAACATTAGCAGGTGCAGTACCATGTTCATTTGTTCTACCTTCACACAGAAAGCTTTTTGTACTAACGTCCTCACCAGCAAGAGGGCTTGATGGAAGGAAAGCCTTCCCACAAGGACTAAACAGAGCTCAACCCAGGTACACAGCTATTCTCATATTGTTCCTGAACCTGCAAACCTATTTTGCAGGTTCAATCACCACTTAGTAAATACAAACAGTTTGAAACATTGTGGTTTTTCATGACTAAACTTCTTCCATATTATTTAATAGTATTTTTTTTTTTAAACATTCAAAAGGAAAAACTCCTGAAAAGTGTTAGGGATGGAGCTGTGGTTGTCTGCTGCAACAGAAGTCTGCTTTCTCAGGGTAAAGATTTTACACAGTAAATGACAAGGAAGTCTGGTGATAAAAAGAGTAATTGCTATTGATGGGCTTAATGCCATGTTGCTATAATTAAGTGAACAAAAGGGCACAAGACCTTGAAAAGCAACATTAATAACATAAAAAAGTTCAGTCTACGAAATATCAGTTGTTACAGAAAATCCTATAAGCACAGAAGAAGGTAAACCTTTTCTTACTCCATCTTGAGAGCATAAGGAATGAGTAAGCTTGATTTTCTTTCAAAAAAGTATTTGGAAAGTCTGCCATGATAATTACATATTGATGCCTCTCTCTCTGCTTTAACTTTTTTTCCCCTAAGGAAATTATTTAAGGTCAAAAGGGAACCGTTGGTAGAGGCAGGAGTAGAAGAACACCACCAGTCTCGTGTGAAACCCACACATGTGAGCTATTCACTGCACGACTATATAGCTCAAAATTCAGGACTTAATCCTTTCTCTTCTCCAGACATCTTACAGCAGCTTTTACGACATGGGTTGGAATTTAGTGTGAAAGTTTTCATGTTAAACTTCAAGTCCTTTTCTATAGTCTCATGACTCTGAATCCTTTCTCTTATTTGCTTAGAAATATACTTAAGAAGTATGAACTATAAACTATAAACAGATGCCCTCTGAAAGACTTACATGCTCAGGAAGTCCTTTGCAGTCTGTGTCTCACCGTTTCCTCTTGAGCTTAATTTAACATGTTGGCCTGTTAGAAGTTGCATTCTGCTTCAGATATTTTAAGTTAGTCCTACTAAGACTTGTTTCCCTCCCGTTTAGACTAAGAGGACTTTTTACCCACGTTATCTGTGCTTTTTCATTGATCAGTTATAAATTCATAATTTGTTAATATGGGGAAAAATACACAAATCATCAGAAATAGCAAGGTCTAAAATAGAAAACTCAAAAAGGTCTAAATGGAAAACTCAAACCGACTCTTCGAATGAAGAGGAATGCTGGCATCAAATAAGTTAAGATTTTATCTTTCATATTTGTAACTAATTTCTGCCTTTGTTATGCACACTGAAATATACACTTGCTTTGTTTACACTGAACTATACCACTCACAGAATTAGGTTGGTAAGTAGGAATAATGAGCAGTCTTGATTCTAGTACAACATGCAAGAAACAAAAGAAGAATCATGAGGAATTGTAGAAGTATGTGTTGGATGCCTGAAGGGAACAATTCAGAGGCAGTTAATGAGTACCCAATACGCAACTGAGTAGGAGAGCAGAGTCAGCTTGTGAGACCTATGAAGGAAAAGCAGAAAACGTAAACAAAGAGATCAAAATATGAAAGAGGGTTTCAACAGTAAACAAATCAAAACTCAACATGTTAGAAACCTGAGCGGTCTGAGGAAGGAAGGCAGGAAAGGGCCAGGGTGAAAGGCCAAAAGAGTAAAAAGAATAATGAATAATAATAGTGATAAAGAAAAGGTACCATTAAAAAGGAAAAAAAGAACATAATACACAAAACTCAGCAGCATGTCAAATTTTAATTATCTTTTCAATTACTAATCAGACCTTCTCACTGATTCAATGAAATGACAAACTTTCAAGAGTTTTGATGTAACGTGATGGTTTTTTCTCCCCGCAATCTGCTCATCACAATGGAGATTTAGAATCCCAAAGCACAGAATGGGGCATTTTCTGTAAGATAATCTCTACCCCTCAACATTATAGGAACTCAATTCAACTTCTACCCTCAATAAAGAAAATGGTGGAAAATACACCAAGAGAGTAAGGTTTTACAAATGTTCACAACAAATAAGCCTGAGAAAGAAAACGATCTAAAATGGAAATAATCCTTATTAGTTTTTTATATCCTTGATTGAAATAATTGCTTCTCCACCCACACAAGAATCAAGAAGAATGCAATCAGCAGGCTTTTTCAGATGCTCAGCCACATGATGCACAGCAGTGGTACCTGCTGCGTGCACAAGTTCTGTCTGTGCTCATTCAAAACATCCCCGTTTAGCTGTGACCTACGTGTGCTAAATCTTAACAAGGTATCAATGAAAGTGCACTCACCATGGAACAATGGGAACAGTTATTTACTTCTGTACTGCTGCTTTTACTAATGTTACTTTAACCAGTAATTATTCATTTCAGACAGAGTCTTATGTCTCTTAGCTCAAATTCAGTGGGACCACAAAGAATCAAGTGCATCAAAAATTGACCCACTGTCAACCATGAATCTTTGACCAGATTCAAGTAGTAGAAGCTCAAGCTGTAGGTGCTCAGCAGAAGTCTCACAGAATCATAGAATGGCCTGTGTTGAAAAGGACTAAAATGATCATCCAGTTTCAACCCCCTGCTATGTGCAGGCCACCAACCAGCAGACCAGGCTGCCCAGAGCCTCATCCAGCCTGGCCTTCAAGGTCTCCAGGCATGGGGCATCCACAACCTCCTTGGGCAACCTGTTCCGGTGTGTCACCACCCTCTGAGTGAAAAACCTCATCCTAATATCTAACCTAAACCTCCCCTTCCCGCTTATCCTATCTCTACTGTAGTCCAGAAAGGACTAAGTGGTCCAGAAAGGCATCCTTTTCCTTTTTTTTTTTTTTTTTTTTTTTTAATTTTTGTAATTACAAATTATAGAATAATTTGTAATTATTCTTTCAATAATTCTTAATGCTTAACTAGGAAAAGAAGAAAGTAGGCACAGTCTCTTTAAAGAATCCAGCAGGAAATATAAATGTCATTTTGAAACATATGTTGTTACATATTACGTGTAATTGACATTATGCTGAAGATGGACAAAATTCAATTACATTGATGCTGTATGCCAAGGGAACTCTGATAAATTAAACACCCCTGTTCACAGCTCTGTGAGAACAGAATGTTTTCCTGTATATTGCAGCAGCACACAAAAATCACCAAAGCAAACAGAGAAAGATTAATTGCTGTACTCTAAAAAAGTTAAGTATGAAACAGATATACATCAACTTCTTTTCTCATTGTCATAAAAAGACAAGGAAGTTTCACTGAACAAAACTGGGTTTGAATTTGAAGCAAAAACACTCTGAGTACCTGTAGTTTTGCTGGACTTTCTAAGTGCAAAGGCAAGCACATTTCCATTTTTGCAACAGAAGGGAAGGCAGTGAGAAAATTCATCTCGTGCATTAATCTTAACATTCCCCACAAGTGACTCAGGTCTGCAGCAAAAAACATTCCCACTATCTTATGAGAAAGACGTCATGTTTCCCACACGGAACCATTGGAGAAAAGCCCGAGCAGTGCTGTTTTCCCTACTTTCATCCTGACAAGTCTGTTTTGCAGACCGTTCGGCTGCTCAGTCCTCAGCAGTAAAGAAGTTTTCTCCATTTATGAACAGTAGTTAAACTAACCCTCACAGATACATAATCAGCTTAAGTCAAAGCATTGATAAACAATTATCTAATCACTTACAATTTATTACGGTAATCCATGGGAAAGCATCTTAGAATCACGAGCAGCAGCAAAGCAGAATAAAAGCTAATCTTTCCGAAGCAATACACGTTTACACACTTAGAAGACAGAAATGTGTGCTTTATATGGTGATAAGCTTAAAAAAAATTCATTCAGCAGTGAAGAGTAGGAGATACCTCAGTGAGCTGGGGGAGAAAGAAAGGTCAGAAAGTCACCTGCAGCAACTGAACTTTGATAGGTGTGTCTGAGCCAAATGGCTTTTTTTTTTTCTTCCTTTACCAATACCCCTTTCTTTTAGGAGAACTGAGCGCATGCAATACTCATTAACATCAGGGAAAGACAATGTATTCAGCAACTGGGAAAAAATAAGTTTCAAGTGTCAGGTTTGTGAAAAGGACGGACAGTCCAGACGCTTCAAAGTTAAGTACCCAGCTTTCGCAAGACAACCTACTGCATCCCACCAGGAAGTAGCAGAGATGTGGGGAGCGTCAGCCAACGGCTTTCACAACCATCAGCACGCTGAGCAAGCAGCCAGCAGGCAGCAGCAGATGTGGGCGACCTAACCCACATTACTTCACGGAGCTGCAGGAACAAAGTCAGCCAGGAGAGGCTTGTATCACACCAGCCCATGACCCCTTATCAGGATCTGAGTGCCAACGCAGAAATCGCGAAATTGACAAGAAGGCAAGAGGCTGCCTGCAGCAGAGCTGTGTGCTCAGGGTGCTGGCTCAGGAGCTGAGGTGGTCCTCAGCATCACAGCTGTGCCACATCCCATCCCATGCTCCTGAGCACAAGGCTATGCAGCCACAAGCTCTTTGTCTCGCCCAATGACCACACAAAATAACTCAAGACCTATCAGATCAGAAGAATGGGGAAAAACCTGACTGGAGTCCAGCCAGTCTGTTTGTCTGTCAGACTCTGCCTCTCCCAGGAAGTCCCTTGCTGCAGTTCCAGCAGGACAGGAGGGACACGGTGAGAGCTCTGCTGAGAGGAATGGGACACTGGAGACATGTGGAATCTGCCCAGTCTGCTGGGATGTATCCCAAACACTCAGCAAACGTCTGTGGCTGCTTGGTTTATTCATGAACACGGACTCTGGAGCAGACTTCAGGTGGGATTTAGGATAGGATCAGGAGAAGCAACTACGCAGTGACAAAGGATTCAGTATCTTCATAAAACACATATGCTGCAGGAAGGCAGAAGTCCAAAAAATGCCAGGAATAAAAAAACACAGCTTGACCACAATACAGGTTAAAAAACAACAACAATAACAAAACAACCAAACGTAACCACTAACAAAATAAAATAGATTCGGTATGAAATGATTAAACAGAATGCTTACTGTAAGCAACAGATTGCAATTTATTCATCTTCAAAGTATTTCCCAATACAGTTACTCAGCTGAACTCTTGTTTTTTATTAG
The DNA here is from genome assembly GCA_035772895.1 of Perdix hodgsoniae. Lineage (NCBI taxonomy): Eukaryota > Metazoa > Chordata > Aves > Galliformes > Phasianidae > Perdix > Perdix hodgsoniae. The sequence goes on along the minus strand of JAPSGF010000068.1, from coordinate 1,103,985 downwards.
TATGTGACATGAAATTTGAATTCATAATGATTTTTCTCTTTTTATTTATACACATGGGAACCATTTACAATTCAAATGTGATTTCTCACTGTACGCCTGGGTGAAATCTACAGTTTAAGATGAACAGTTTTTCTGTACCAGTTTAGGTCTCCCAGTAATTGCTTTCTCATAATACAACGTACTGAGACAGGACGGAGATTACTGAAAATAATTGCATTGGCAATCAAGGAAGACAATTTATCAAGTGCAAATATTTCAAATTTTTAAAACCAAGTCCTCCTATTACTTCCTACTTTCTTCCACTTTTCTGTACTAAATATTTTATACATAATACTTAATATGTACATTACATTTAGTCTATTTCTAATGGAACAGAATTGTTGCACACAAATATAAAATATTCTTTATGTGTTTTCCTTCTCTCTCCATATCTCATACATTATGTCAGTCGCCCCACCTCAATGCTCAGCTGAAAAGTTGCATTATAGAAATTGGAGGTAAAGTTAAAAGAACACCACCACAAAATGTGCAATACTTTGCAATTTCAAAGAAACTCAAGGAGTTTTTCCACTTCTTACATCACAGTAAGTGATGTAAGACAAAAGCAAAGAACATAAGTTACTAATGAAACTTCCCATTCACCTCCTGTGGTTTACAAAATCCTTAAACATATTTCCTCCTTTTTCTCTTTGCTGCTGTTGAGTTTGGCACAGACAAGGATGAAGCATCTCCAGAACATGAGCTATTTCAAATTTTCAAAGAAAACAAGAAAGATAACCTAAAAACAAGTGACTTGTCTGGAAGAAATGGACAAGTTTGGTTACTAGCTAAGTCAAAGCTTGGACAGACACAACTCCTTCCTTTCCTCCTACCACGTGCTCAATAATTCCACCAAAAAGAGAGGGCCACATAAGCATCCAAATAAATTCATTTTGCCAGCAATTTTTCTTTCACTAATTACCCTAATCTGCATATAAGCTAACATGAATATTTACTACATTTCTACAAGCACTATATTTAACCACTACAGATATGCAGCACTGTACATGACAAGGTAGTCTGGTCTAATATTAAACATGGAGGTTGGTGGCCCTGCATGCAGCAGTGGGATTGGAGCTTGATGATCCTTGAGTTCCCTTCCAACCCAAGCCATTCGGTGATACTCATAAATATGCAGCACATTGATGTGAACTTGAAAAAGGATTATAGAAAACTTTCTAAGGAAATGTACAGATTTCACAAAAGCTTCACTTTTAATGAAAGAAAATATCCATTAATGGGAATCATAAACCTCCCTAACCTCAGTGGGCAGAGATGGTGGATCTATGTTTAGCTTGGAGTGACTGCTGCACTAACGATTTAGAGAATCCCATCTGTGCCACCTCTCAAAGTCACTTGCATGCATCATCTAGGAAAACAATAGTAAAGAAAACTGTTGATTTTTAATAACTGAAGAATAAAAAAAGTGATGCCGGACATTGTCTGGCTCTGTACAAAAACGGGGAAACTCGAACCACTGAAAAGTATACTACAAAAAGTGAGTAAAAGGAAAGGAAGAATACCCAATTCTCCTCATGTACTGTGAGATCAGACAATTGTAAGTTATCAGTGGGAATACCCGTTGAGTTTAGCCTCACATAACTTTATCTTAACCTTTATTACTGATAGTACAAAACAACCCATGTAATTACTTCCACGGTATATAAAGATGAACAACATAACCTACATCCTTTATCAGCATGATTAACCATAATTCACTTCTTCCATTCAATAAAGACAGGAGAATTTGTAAGTCAAAAAGGCTACCAAAACATGACCCACTTGCTTCAATGCTTATTCAGGGATCTTTCTCAGGAGTTGAGTGACCCTGTACTCTTTGAGCTTGTCCTTTCCTTGAAATACTTTTCTTCCAATTCATCTCATCTGCCTGGGTAGGCTCTACATTCCACTTTCTTCATTTTCTTCTTAGACTTCGTGACTCTATTTGACATGCTTTCTTCCTCACACCCTTTATGCCAATAATAGATCCTAGCAATACAGAAACAAAAAAAGGTCAATTACTTTGAAATTATATATGTTAACCTCTCAACTACCTCCATTGTTACACTGCTTTCCCTGTTTCTACTCTTCTTATCAAATATTATTATTCTTCTTTTTTTTTGTCTAATTTCTTCTTAGCTTGAAGTAGGTGCAGATGAACAGCTACTGCAATGTTGACACGGTAAAGTCTATGATAAGATTACCCTGAGAAGCTGCAATTTTCTATATCTACTAGCTGCCTTACATTGCCAGAGAAGTATAAAAGACTGATACTGCGAGTGATAACTGGAGTTACATTATGTGTAATAGAAAATGCAGCTGAACATACTCATGGTGTCACACCAAGAAGGAATCTTCTGTTTGAGACAGAGTCCATGAAACTTCTCACAGACCCTTGTTTCTGCTTTTCCTTTTAAAAAAAAAAAAACCTTGTGCAACTTTCTTGTTTGATAACATGATTTCACTTAATGGAGACTAAAAATTAAATATTTTTGTTTCCTTATAAACAGTGTAACAGAGATGCACTGTGAGAACTTCAGAGCAACTAGGAACGTGTAATCCCTTTTCTCCTAGGATTCTCCCTTAACTTGAGGCTTCAAAACATATACAGAACGTTGGGGGTGGGGGGGGAAGACAGAAAGGGCATCACATTCTCAGCCTTTAAAATAAAGAAAGAAAGAAAGAAAAGCCGCAAGAACTAAATGAACATTTTGCAACAAAACTATCATTTATTATAGAATGAATCTTTCAGTACATGCTAACTCACTCCTGTCTCTCTGTTGAGGAGCTGGCAGATTAGTTAGCAGCTAAATGTGAATAAAAAGTCTCAAAACACTTAGTCTTGCAAAGGTTGGAGTAAGTACCTGGAAAGCCAGAAGATCCCTGGATGCTTGATGCTTAAAAAGAACTCTTAATGTTTTGTCTCAAGACCAAACTTTACATTTCTCAGTGCCAACCCATTTAATGTAATCCCATCCACTTGATTATGTGTATTCTGGGAAATGAGAGCAGTGCCCTGTCTTTGAATAAATCTTCCTTTTCAATTCAAGCAGTTCTCAGTATCTTTGCAGTTATACACGCCTACACCTCATTCTGCATCAATTAATGTGACTTTACCGTAACAGCTGGCTTGACTATCATAAATAATCGACAAGAGCTAAATAAGCTCCTTGGAAGGCAAAGCTCAGGACAACACAGAGACTCCCGACAGCTACCCCACCTGGCAGCAAGATGTTGCCGCCCTCAGAGGCCACGCAGCTGCTGGTTCCAACCACCCAGGAGATATGCAAGAAAATTCCAAGGTAGTAGCTCGTGTAAATATTTTGAATGTCGCATTCACAGGAAACATCACTGGGCAGTTGGGTGCATGATGAGAGATACAGAAGTTGTAATAAAGAAAGCGCTTTCTGCTTCCCTGTCTGTGAAAACTGTGACTAATACGTAGCCAAATCTTCACAACTGTTCTCTTATTTTTCAAGTCGTTGGACAACAAGCATGGAGAACGTCTTAAAAATCAGGCAGAAGACAAACAATTTACAAGCACTTCTGATAATGCTGGCATAAATAAGATTCGTCATCTCTCAGCTTTCCTCAAGCAGTATCAATAAAGGTTAGCTGTGTTTTTCTCAAGCAAGAGGAACAGCTTCAAACAGACTGAGTCCCTCTTGTCTCTCATCTCAGTCCTCTCCTCACACTTGCTCTTACGTTCCGCAGGCCACCGTTTTCTTGGACTAACAGCTCTCCTCTTCCCTTCAAATCTCAAATGCCAGGAAATCTTCCCTCTCACCTCTCATCTGTGCAGGATGCCTCTCCTTCTACCTCCTCTGAAACCTATATGCATCTCCCCCCCGTCTCTATCCAACCACAGCAGCCTCAACACTCCCCAGCTTCCTAAACCCCATCAGGTGCATGGCTCTGGCCAGACAAAAGAGGCCGAGGGCACAGAAGGCAATAAGAGCCGTCAATAACAGCTCTCAAAGCATTTCCAGCACAAAGGCCATTTCACAGAGCTTCTTGGTGTGAGCACTGCCCAGATCCAGAGGATTATAAGGCTGAGAGAGACAGAACAACTTCTGGTTTAGGAGGTTGTCTGGAGGAGGAATTAAAGAGCAAAGGCAGAGCTCACCCTCAGTGCTGGGCCTCTGCCAACACAAAGCAACAAGATGAAAGGCCCTGACCTCTGAAACTTGCCCGAGGATTAAATGAGCTTCTTAACATTGTATACGAATGTAACTGTTTTCATTGTGGTTTACTGTCCTACTAGACTCTAATAAAAGGTTTTCCTCTCAGCGTAAACCAATTACATCAACAGCCCAACGAATCCTGGGAGCACACACATGATTTTCTCCTCCGTGTGACACTGAACTGTCACACTGACTCTTCTTCTTCCTGAGGGAATTAAGCCTCCTGGCCCACGGGCACGTTGGGCACGTGCAGGTCACTCAAGCACATTCCTGATGTACACCACCATGGTGCTCAGCAGGGTCAATGTAAACAGAAACAACCTCATTATGCGTAAAGACTTGGTATGGCAAGGATTCTTCAGATAAATCGTTCTGCAATCAGATCTCAAAATCTCCTCACTTTCTACCCTAGCATGAGTCCAATTTAAAGTGGATAAAGGGCTAGGCTTCAAGACCATTACCAAAGAAAATGTGGATGCATGAGCTGGAGAGCTGATCTGTAGCTTTAAGAATATTGCAAGCAACACAGGGTCAGAGCAGATACTGTACTACTACCTGACAGAAAATACATCACAGAAAGTGATTATCTTAAACGACAACAGACAGAGCCTTTTTTTTTTTTTTTTACCCAGGGTTACAAATAAGTCACAGGCAGAAAAACTTTTGCCTTTTCAGAGCAACCCTCCAGTTAAACTAGCAAAAATGTACATTGTCACAGCACTCATACATTTACAGGGAGCTCCTATCATACTGGGTCCAGCTCTAAAAATTTCTCATACGGGAGTTACTCTTCCAGCCCTTATTATAGCAAGCAATATGCAAGTACAGTGGCACATATTTGGGCATTTACCACACATGACACACCAACTGCTTCCCCTCAAAAAGCCCCATGCCTTATTTACCAGAATTACCAGGGAAGAAGCAATTCTTAAAACAGAATCTGAATAAAAACAGAAGTAGCAGATGGTACCATCTAGATGACTTAATTGACACATGTCAGAATAGCCTTACCTTCACATACTGTTACACTGAGCCCAGTCCTGTTAGTTATAAATAAAACCAACGTAAGAATAATCACATGCTACCAGAGTAAAGAGGCTTTCACGTACATGGCAAGTTAGCCTTGGTCACCTTGACTGAGACACTGAGGGAACAGTCACAAAAATTTATATATGAAATCCTACATAAAGATACAATGGGGGAGTTACTAGGGCATCTAACATTATTTTAATTCTAGCAATGAAGAGATGGACTCTGATAGACTTTGTAACACTGGTACCTCCAGGCAGCAGCCTCACAAGGTGCAGATCATGAAGCTTCATCATTTTAAAGTCAAAAAAGACAAAAGTACTGCAACAAATCAGACTCTACAAACTTCCTCAATTACAGTGGGATACCTGCTTCCAACAATAGGCATTTCATTGTGCAATAAAACAGTAATGCCCCTGTAAGCATTAACAATGTGGTGTGGATAGGTACTGCTAGTTAACCGGAAACTCATTCTTTCCCAACTGGAAGTAGCATCATCAAGTCCTAGCTTTTTTAAACAGCAGATCAGGTTAACATGTAGAGAGGGCCTTATGTGCAGAGTTCTCCATCTCACATGCTTCCCACACTGGTACTTAGCTCAGTCCAGTTCTTGTAGAGATTCCTCTGTGGAGGACTGATGAGTGCTAGCAGTTCAGTCCAACAACACTGTGAACACGACATAAGAGGAATACTGCTCAGCCTAGGGAGAAGCAACCACTGCTGGGAAAAAAAAAGAGTCATTAATCATTTCTACATCAGCATCTATGCACATCTGGCACATTCCTTTCTCCTGAAGAGCACCTTGAAGAGCATGCCCAGAACAGGGATAAAAGAGATGACAAAGCACCTCAGCCTCCAAAACTGAAAGGATTTGGCTAACTGATGGGTTCTGAGGAACATCCAAGATGAGAAAAAAGACTCTGTGCCCTCCCTCTTTCTGCTGAAAAGCTCAGACTTTGTTCCTTTTTCCCTTTCCTTCCATTAAGCACAACAGCCTGTGGTTAGAAGACACTGTGAGTTCACCCTATGGGTTTACTACTAATATAAACACGTCTCATTTCAAACTCCACCTGCTTTCTGGACCAATCTGTTATTTTCCAGAGAGTTATTAAATACGTGCAATTATTAGTGTATAGACTCAGGCATTTCTCTTTTTTTTCCTATTCCTTATCTATTTGCTGTTGTGTAAGACTGCCTATTGACATTGCCTGCTAAAGGGTTTCAAGGCTTCAGTACATTTAAGTGTTCACCTATAAAAGGAATTAATTATTCCATAATACGGAGAACAGAAGTTTTCCTTACTGAGGAGAATAAAAGTATTGTCTGGGAAAGGAGGATTATTTTTTTGATAGCCTTTTGCATTCAGAAAGAGCTACATCTTTGCAGCTGATTGAAAGAAATGTAATGCTGTTTTAAAAGCACTGTTGTGTAAAGTTGCAAAGAAAATGCCAGAAACTACCTTTGATTTCCTTGTGTTTGTTTCAGAACATTAATCCAATTTGATAAAGATTTCACAAGTGTTTTAATGTCTGCAAGCAGGACTACTTGGCCTTTAAGCACACATAATATTTTCCAGCTTCCTTTACTTCATGAACATGGAAACACAGAGACTGTCGACCTGAAATCAAGCACAACATAAAAAGGGAGCAAGGAGTAGGTACAGGTACTGAGTCTAATCCTGGATTGTACTAATTTTTGTTGTTTTACAACCAAGATTTTATAACTATTTTTCCCATTTCCATAATACGAGTGAAAGATCCACACTTCAAAGACAAAACACTTGCACCTATAAACCACTATGCCGGATTTAGAAAACAGGGCCAATTCTCCCCTTGTGCCAAAACAGCTGGGATATTAGCTCACTTTCTGGTGTCAAGTACAGAGCACGAAGGTAGCCAGGATGAAGACAGCTCAGTGCACAGCCTAGCTTGGGTATTCTTATCCACATTATGTGCAGAGTCCATAGGACCAATTTCAACTCTAGGACTATCCTTTACAGCAGATTACTGTGATTATGTCAAATACAAGTCAGCCAAAAATGTCAAATGCTACATAAGTTAACAGGTTAGCCAAGCTGCCTATGCTGCTCTCAGGACATGTAAGCACATGGCATAAAAGTGCACAAGTTCAGTGATAACACTGCAGGTCAGGCCCACATCATGCCAGTGTTCTTAGAGATCTAGCAGTTTGGGCATAATGCAAGAACTGTCCAGCACTGTTAAAATAAAGCCACTGGACTGAAAAGCAGCTTTGCAAAAAAAGCTCTGGTGGACAACAAGCTGAATGTAATCTCAAATAAAGAGGGTAGACAGCATCCTAAGATGCATGACACAAAGTGTAACCACAACTCAAGAGTTAGGATTCTTCCCCTTTACTCAGCCACACAAGACACATCTGAAGTGACGGGACCAGTTCTGGGCTTCCCCATAAAAGAGAGAAGATAGCAGACTGGAACACATCCAGCAAAGGGCCATGAGGAGGATTAAGGGACTGAAGCAACTCTCATACAAGGACAGAATGAGACACTGGTTCAGGGAAAACTCAGGGAGTCTTATCAACATGTAGAAGCACCAGATGTAGGCAATAATGGTTTTAAACTGAGGCAGGGAGGTTTACGTTAGTTTCTCACTCAGGAGGTGGTGACACACTGGAACAGGTTGCCCAAGGAGGCTGTGGATGCCCCATCCCTGAAGGCATTGAAGGCCAGGCTGGATGTGGCTCTGGGCAGCCTGGTCTGGTGGTTGGGGACCCTGTACACAGCAGGGGGATTGAAACTAGATGATCACTGTGGCCCTTTTCAACCCAGGCCATTCTATGATTCTATGATATGATTCTACAAATAACTACAAATGGAGCCAAACTTTTTTCTGTGATGCCCAGTAACAGGACAAGAGGCAAAGAGGACAGACTGAACCATCAGAAAATCCACTCAAAGTTAAGAAAAAACCTTTTACTGTGAGAGTAGTTGAACACCAGAACATGTTGCCCAGAGAGGTTATACAGTCTCAACCCCTGAAGATGTCCAACATGCATCAGGACACTGCACCAAGCAACTTGGAGTAGATTGCTCAAGAGATTAGACTCTGTGATCACCAGAGGTGCTCTTCCAATTTTATGTATTCTCTGAGTCCATTAAAAAAAAAAAAAAGTAAAGAGAAAGAAGTGACACCTTCCAAAACTTTTGTGATACAAGTTAGACTGCATTTGTAAAACTGGAAGGAAGCATATAGGAAGATGCAATTATTAAGCTGACAGTGCCATTCATTCAAACTTAGTCTCTCAAGTAGATTTAAGTTATTACTTTCATTCTCCAGTCTTCTCAAAGGAAGAGAGAACATTTTAAACCCACAAAACTTCTGTCAGACAAGCAGCAGTTTTTATCCGTCAGTAACTTCTCAGCCAGCTGAGAAAAACAGGTGACAAAATACCATATAAAAAACAAACTAGTACATGATGTTATTGTTCCCAGATCTGCACCACCACTCTTGAATCTCTAGAGAGTATAAACATACTAATTAGAACATTGTTGAAATAAAATGTACCTATCAAGATAAATAAGTACACCCAGCATAATACTCAAAGTTATTATGACAACAAACTGATTTATCAAGCAAGCTGATAGCACACACTTCTTCTTTATGGAACTTAAAAAAGTGTGCTATGTGCACACTCGCACTTCATCTAAATGTGGCCAATAAAAACTGCTGCCAAAAGCAAGAGATCCCCCATAGGGTACCAAATAAAATAATATAAAATAAATAAAAAGAACGAAAAGAGAATGTAATAAAAAAATTGCCCAAGTAACTCACTACCAAACTACCCAATAAATTAATAAGCTAATAAATCTTTCAATTTAAAAGAAATATATTACATTTAGATTTTGTTTTACTATTTTATGCCAACGTTGGGACCGACCCAAAGAATTTCAATCCAAACCTGGATGTGAAGTTGCCTGAAACTGGCTAGGGAAGGAATCCAATGAAACAGCTCTGGTATTTTACTGCAAATCAAAGAAAGCGATTCTCAAAATAAAAACACACTTTCTGAAGTCACAAAATGATAAAGATAACCAAGACAATGGCTTTCTTTGAGGAGTTTATGCTTATCTCGCTGCCTTGAAATTCCACCAGAATGGAGTGGCATTCTCCTTTTGTACTCAAGGAGAATGATGAGTGGTTACACTGAAAAACCACAAATGCTGGCATCTGTCTGACTCCAACTCAACTGGGGATCAGTGCTGTCCTAATCAAGTCTCTTGCCAGGTCTTCTCATCAGAATGCATTTCTCTAAAAGCTCTGTTTCAACTCAGTGTATCCTGATTATATTCTCTGGCAAAGATGTTTTCAAATTTTTTGAAATGTGTACTCAGCTACACATGCAGTACACGACTTTCAGTGATGCCCAAACAACATCAGCTATTGAGCTAGAAGAGACTTATTCAGTGTTAAAGGCAGAACAACATGAAGAAATGGCATGAGTCTTTATGCCTCCAGTCAGGCCCCCATCCCATACTAACAGAAGCAAAGATGATGAACTCAGTGTGTTTGGCAAGCATTTATCCATAACTGGATTTAAGTGCATCCCGTACTGTCTGCACAGTGGTATGTCACATTAATAATTATCAGTAAGAAAACATTGCGGAATCCTATAAAACAGCTAAAGTTGTTCTGTCCTCCATGTCTTGATGATGACAAATGGAGTCAGTGCACAGTTAAAAAGATGCTATTCAAATTCTGGCAATAAAACCATTTCCAGAAGTAAAACGGGACAGACACCTGAGAATGCTTAAGTGGTGCTGAAGCATCTGACATACCAGCAGCATCTGGGGAGTGAAAGAACAACAGAGCAATTGAAAACTTTTTCAACTAATGGTAGTGAGAAAAGAAACCACCCCCATTCGTGTTAAAGGGATTAGGATAAGAGCTTTGCAGACAGTCATATGCTTAGAACCACACAGAAATCAATTATGTTTTAAGAGTTCTGCATATAACAGGATCAATGCCAGAAATTCTTATCAAGACAGAATTCACTGCATTACATTACTTCATAGCCAGATCACAGCTCCCAGACTGCTACTTCTGCTGCAGAACAGCTTTGGCTAAGCCAAAGCCATTCCAGAGGAGCTTCAAGGATGAGAAGATGCCTTAAGGGATTTTGCAAGCAAGGCAAGTAAGCGCTCTATCACTTTGTTCCCCATTATCAAACCGTATAAACCAACATCCAGAAATCTTCCATCATTGCACTCTTTAGCAATTTATGGAAGCCAGTTATTGAGCATTTTATAAAACCCTCTTCACATCCTTTTCTGATAGCCTGGCTTGTCTGTGATTGTACAACATTACACAACATAATCCCAACCTTCAGAACCTATTTAAGGCAAAGAAGCTGTGAAATGCATCAAACCTCTGGCTAATTTCCATGGAACTTTTCATTTCTTCTGCCACTTCTGGTTTCCATTTCACTCCAGTCCTTCTCATATTATTTAATTCACTTATTTAATGTTTTATATAGTACCTATCTCCCACGCCTTCCTTATAATACAGCCTTAAAAGGACTTGTTTGGTTTTGTGGTTTGAGGCATAGGAGAGAGGGTTCCTTCTGAGTGCACCATGTCAAAGTTGTTAGAAGACAGCAGCTCCTGGTCTCCCAACCCATTTTTAAACAGCAAATGCTTAAAGAAGTCCACGTGTTGTTTCTCACTAAATCCAGCTTTATGATTCTCCTTGTTGCAAGAGATAGAATCTGCATTTTGTGAGAAACATTAAGTGCAGTATTCTATAATTTTCACTTTAAAAGGATACAAGAATCACTGGGCTCCTTACAAACTCGACGTATTCAGCACACATACAGAAAAAATTTAAACAAGTCCTTTTAAGGCTGCATAGTTTCTGCCTTAAAAAAAAAATAACAAAACACAACCCTCACATATTTGCTGGACTGGGTTGCGAGCACTTCCCAGGGCTCTTCTCTTTTCCCCTTAAGAGAATCAAAACTGTGCTCTGCCCCCATACACGTGCAGACAGAATCCCACCTCATTCCTCTGCAGAGAAGAAAGGATGGCTGGGAGACATTTCTTACCCTCTGCAGAAACTTATTTAAAGAAAAAGAATTGCTTTATAAACAGTATATTCATATGTAAAACTATAATTTAAAAAAAAAAGGGAGGAAAAAGTAATCAAATTAGTCACTGCACTAAAACTACAAGCTATTTTTTGTCCCAGTGACACTAAAACTCACTTTTCATTTTACCTAATGCACTTGACTCCAAGCTATATTTGCTTAAGTTCTGCATTTCCTGCCCTCCTACCATTAATGGCCCAGAAGGCCACTTGTTACATAGGATTTGATGTCTCAAAGTGATCTGCCCTGGTTGTAAATACAATCCACTTAATAGAAAAGTTTGGAGATGAAAATACCTTATAACTTTTTTTCAGATTTTATGTCCTCCAGCACATTCTGTCTCCATGGATACACTAGGCTCTCTTTTTCACTTATTTGGAGCAGAATATGAGACTTCAAACAGATACGTACAACGCTAATAGTCCTTTACGCACAGAAATCACAATAAAATTCCTCAGCGCAAATCTTTTTAATCTAAAACTGTTCAGTGAAAACCAATGCTTTTTGTGAAACTCCACCAGTTTTGGCCAGAACACAGATTTTGTATTCCAGGCAACGTTTGTGATGAGAGAATGCAGGATGGACCATTCAGAACAAGATGAGGAACATGATGTAGCAGACAGGTGGCCCAGGATCTCCCTGCTTCCAGAGCAGAAACCTTCCAATTTCTAATTTGAGGAGTTTTTTATGCCTAGCCTGTGATTTATTAGATGCCATTGTTGTGCTTTTACTGAAAGAATTCTCTTTCTTTTCTGTTTATTCCCTTGATGTATTCGCTGACAATAATCACAACCTTCGCATCTTTCCTTTTGGTAGATTAAGCAAAGTTATTCTTCTCCATTCCTCAAGATGACAGTACCTCTATTTCCTGGACTGTTTTCTTACAGTTCCTCCACACATTAATTTATCTCTCTTGAATCGGGAGCATTAGAAACATACTCAGGTCCCCAGAGAAACTGCATTAGTGTCCTACGCAGTGGTGCAAACACTTCCTCTAAGAAAATCTGACACCTGCTACATCAGTCAAGGCCAATGCTGAAAAAAGAACTAAACACACGAGCTCCACAGAAGCACAGCAACCATTAAAGATAACCATCAAATTACTCTTGCACAACTCAGCTGTGGTAAAACTGTATTTTGGTTTTTCCTCCTCGTTTGCCCTTCGTTATTCTTTGCCTTTAATAAAGACTTCCTTGTTCAAAAGCCTTCCTAACAACTGATTTCAGAATAATCTGCAGGTGTCTGAGTCACACTTTTGCTTCCTCTCAGCAGTAAGAATTATCTGTTAATCCTGAGTCGCGTGAGCAGCTCTGAAAGGACTGATACACCAAAAAAAATTGAGAATTTTTTAGATTATAATTTTTTTGTGTCAGAGCCTTACTGTAATTTGTGATGATGTCTAGTGACACAGTCAACCAAGACACACAAAGAGAAATATCTGACAAGAACAATTAATATACTTAGAGTAAAGAAAACATACTTTTGATGGTATTCTTATGGTTATGTAGGGATGGATATCATGGTTCTCAAGATCCAAGAAGACCACGTGCTCTTATGCTTTATGATGAACCTGATATTTGCATCAGTTTCCTCTGTAAAGAAATCAGCATTACTTTTGACAGTTGTCACAGAAGCCTTAAATATCCCAGCAAGGGCTTGCTTTGCAGCATTACCTTTCACTCTCAGTTACTCCTACCTTTACATCCCCAATAAAACATTTTCAATACACTTCAGAAAGTCTGGCGATTTAGATTAAGCAATTTTTAAGTCTCAACCATGTTTTAGTCCCTGATCTCTTTTAGTTAATTTAATTACTTTAATTACTTCTGATTATATTTTGTTCACTTACCTATTTGAGATGAAGTAAATGATGAACGTATGTTCTAGGACTGTTTTCACTGACAGCTCTTCTACAAGGCCATTCCCACATACAAAAACTAAGCCTGAGACTGAGTGATCTCATTCAGTAACTACAAGGAAGAGAAATACATTGACTCCTACATCCAGAAATATCTGTCATTATTAATAGTATCTTCTCCAAGGAACAAAAATTTCCCATAGACAAGCATCTCCCAGTTGTACTTTCTTACTTGGTAACATAGGGGCTGCTAGACCAAATCTAAACTTGGCATTAGGACTTCAAGGACTAAAAGCATCCCACTACACTTGATGTCTTAGAATCACAGAATATCCTGAATTTGAAGGGACCCCTAAGGATCGAGTCTATCAGTTCCACACAGAACTACCTAAAAATTAAATCTGTCATGAAGAAGTAAAACAAAACACAGGAAAAGTTCCTGGGTCTTTGCCCCATGCCATCAACCAGGAGGCCTTCCACACCTCAGAAGCTGGGACAATCTCCTCACTCCCACACCATTTGGGGACCTTGTGAACAGGTTGGGAAGCACAGCAAGAACTGTTGATTATCTCTTAACAAACTCATTCAGAACCATTTCAAAAGTTCTCTTGGGGGCAGAAAATTTGAGAATTTCAGAAGCATCAGGAAGTTTTTTTTAAGTTTATGGACCTCCTTGCCAAAAACTATCAGATAATTAGCCAGTTTAATAGAAGACTGTTACCTACTTGAGACAGATACATATGAAAGGACATATTTTCAGATTATTTAATATTGATTTGGCATTTCAGAAGCACCGCTCACTTTTGTAGCCTAAAAAGGGCAGCTCTAAGCAATTTCAGTGCAGTTAACATTTATTAACACATTGTATGAGTCAATATTTCAAAATGCCTTCTGCTATACTTAAAACCATATTGGCATACATTTCCTTTGAACATTTTGTTAGGTGCCTCCAAAACTTTAAAATGGGGGGAAATGATGTAGGACAGAGCTGGAACACTTACACTTTAAACAACAAGGCATACAAAGATCTGTTATTGTTCTTCCCCATTCAGATTCATGAAATGTAAGAAAGAAAGAGGAGGGAAGGAGGGAGGGAAGGAGGGAGGGAAGGAGGGAGGGAAGGAGGGAGGGAGGGAGGGAAGGAGGGAAGGAGGGAAGATAACACTCTACTTAATGGAATGTCAACCTTAAGATTTTATAAATACTAATTCCATTCATAAATGCAACATATCCCTGGTGAGAGCACACAGCACCAGGTCCACAGCATAGCAAATATAATGATTTCAAGTCCTAACTGTAACTATGTAAGAGAGCAATAATGTCAATTTGAATGGATAACACTTGCAACAGATTTGCGCCTCTACCACTATTTTTGCCCCTTTTATCAAGTTTGGCAAAACAGAAAGAACAGTGTCAATAAAGTGCATAAATTAAGGAGAGGAAGAAGACCATATTTTGAATTATTTCTAGTTCCCCTCATCTCTACCTGTGGAGGCAGCAGATCGTTCTCTTAGGGGATGATGATTCTTCAGAGAATCATGTTTCAGTAGAACGAGGCTGATGAGGGCATCTATTTAAAATATGGGAAATACCAAAAAACAGTAAGCTGGAAAGGCTGCAAACGGCAGTGTTCATCTCCTTGGAGAATGCTGCAGCACTGAAGTGACCTGATAGGCTCAGGCTCCATTTAAAGCTAGAGTTGGGGAGGGAGTGGGACTGTGGATATTCCCTCAAGTCCAGGCCATGATATAAGCTCCTGCCACCCTGCTTCCCCAGATAGCCATTTGTTTCCATCACACCTGAAAGCCACTACTAGGTAAAGCCACAAGAAGGAGGCAGAGGCACACAGTAAAGATGTCCATCACAGCAAAGGGCAAGCTTCACTTCTTCAAAAATGAAAAACTTGGATCAATATCAGGACAGCAAAAGTGCAGTTTAAGCTAAAAGATCACACTGCCCCAAAAACAAATTCAGTCTGATAGAAAAATGACTATCAGTCAATGCATTCTGGAAGGGCGCTCCGACAGAAGGAGTAAATTGAAGAAAAGCTGCTTCTGAGGCAGAGCTCACTGCTTTGTGTTTATGTAAGGGATTATGTGCCGCTCCCTGCAACAGAAAGGGGCAGGAATACATGGCCCAGGAATACCCCTGTCCTACATTCCTAGATACTGGTCAAATGGAATTTTGCTAAAGGTTCCAAATATTTTCCTTTCAAATAAATCACTTTTAAACTTCATAGAAGTGAAGAATCCTAACCTCAAAAGCTGATGTTGTTTATATAAAGACATCGAAACAGAGCAAGCCTTCTGCAAAACCTTTGGGAAAAAGGTCAGAACCCTAATTTGCCAAACACGAATAATAATTGTATTTGTTTCCAGAGCACTTTTACTGTTTGCTATTGCATCCCTTCTGAGGACAAATCAGATTCTCGGGAGAACAATAATTAATAGACAGTCGAGAGATCATTTCCTCTGTACCTTCTACAGTGCTAAACAGCCTAATTCTCCAGGGAATAGAGTACAGTGTGAGTGCTAAAAAGAATCCGTGTCTGCTGCAAACAAGAGGGAGATGTGCACTGAAGCAACAAGTGACAGACAGATGTTTAAAGAAACTCAAGAAAAAGCTACTCTTCCAACCCACACAACTTTCCTTGGTGCTCAAGTTAGACCTACGCAGACTTAGTAAGAGTGGGAGTACCTGCTTCAGCAGTCACTTTAGAATTAACTTACATACATTTAAGAGAGTACAAGCCTATGGGAAATGTACATGAGCCAGGAAACTACCAAACACTCCTGACACATATAAGAACATGGGACTAAGAAGTAGCTCATAAAATTTTGGGTGACTTTCCTCACAATGTCAAATGGTAGACACAATTTTGATTTTGCAGTAAGGAGGAGGTACACAGGCATTAAAAGAAGGCACCAGAAAATGGGCTGTGAAAGCAATAAAGAACCTGAAACCTTCTGGATAAATAATTTTTATGCATCAGATTCAGTATAATGCTGCAAAAGGGGCATCCTTCTGCAAACACAGCTGCGAGCAAAACTGCATCAATGTTATTACTTCAAGTTATTTAATTTAATTACACTTACATCTTGGTCCTTAAATTTTTCTCCACTATGGCTTCATACCTGAAACTTGTGCGATTACTTCTGCCACTGTCAGAACTGCAACTTTCTAATCATTTTTCTGGAAGACACAAGTAACCTTTGAGAAAGAATGTTTTTAAGGAACAGTATTTCTGGGGAATAATTATTCAAAACTCATATGTGAGCTCCCACTTAACAAACAACCAAAAAAACAAAACACTGAAAACGCTACAACCAGAAGTCAACTATTATCTATCAAGACTACCTTGTGTTAGAAAGTGGTAAGGAGCTCTCTTATTTTCTTTATGTGTGGGGATTTCTTGTGTTTTGTAAACATTTCCAAATGAATAACTAAAGGTGGTCTCAACTAGTTAAGTGCAAGAGAGAAGAGATTTTCTGTTGCATGCTCGAGACAAATCCATGGCTCCTTCTCACTGTGGTGGCTAAGCTGGTGACATTAAAAACCAGTAACAATGGGTTGACTGGGTTATCTTGTCCACAACCTCAAGTGAAACACTACCAGCAGAGAAACAGGAAAAAAAAAACAACTACAAACCAAACAGGTTATGCAAATACAGCACTAAAATGCACACAGATATGCAACCGATAATTTCTAACACACACACACACACAAGAAAGACATAAGACACACTTGTGATTATAAGGTTCTCTTTTCCAAAAGAAATACCTCCTTTTGAGTGTGGCTTCTCACTAAGGCAATGGTAAAGCAGGTCTGCCTTCTGGCTTGGTGTTTGTTCTCATGGATGCGTCAGCAGATTTAGATGAATTTATAGCCTAATCTCTGAGTGCTGCTCTTCAGGAACATTAAGCAAGCAAAGTTGCAACTGAAGACACCAGGAGCTAGCAACCACCAGGACTAATGAAAACCAAGCTACTGGTCACTATCTGAAGAGTCGCTGTATTCAGTAACTACTCACAAGTAGATGGGGTTTCCTTCAGCTCTTTTTCGAGCCTTAACTCAATTTCTCTAGGAGTTCTTCTTAAGCATCCTTCCAGTACTTGAAGGGAGCTTACAAGCAGGAGGGGAACCAACTCTTTACATGGGCAGATAGTGATAGGACAACTAGAAAAGGAGAGGTTTTGGTTAGATGTTATACAGAAATCCTTTACTCGGAGGTTGGTGAGGCGCTGGCACAGCTGCCCAGAGAAGCTGTGGTGCCCCATCCCTGGAGGCGCTCAAGGCCAGGTTGGATGGGGCCCTGGGCAGCCTGAGCTGGTGGGGGGCAGCTCTGCACATGGCAAGGGGTGGGACTGGGTGGGCTTTCAGGTCCCTTCCAAATGAATCTTTCTGTGATTCTATGGTTACATGTGCCCAGAGCAGGCCTCAAGCAGTGGCACAGACCCACTGAAGAGCCGGTGGCCCTGTGATGACTGACTGCTCTGCACAGTCACATTGGGCATGGAAAAGGACACCAGCTGAACCATCTGTGGAGCTGCATCTGAATCCTCCCTGGAATATGGTATCCCCACTGCTCCCCACTTGAAACAAATGAGAACACAGCTGCAGCTTGCTACTCCTCAGAAGCAGCAATGGTCCTAACCTTCAGAATTCAAGAGATATGCTTATACATGATGTCATGGAGCCTGAAAGTACCTCTCACAGGGCTGGCACCATCCAACCTGCATGTGGCACAACACAGACAAAAACACAATCCTAAATGCAAAGAAACCTAATCATAAAACGTAAGTGTAATAAAGTGACAAGCAATAAGGTGACAAGCAATCGGCAGACATATGTTTCCTACTTTTTCTTCAAGCAGAGGTCTGAGGAGATTGAAAGAAAAACTCAGAAAATGAACCTACTTTGATCAACTCAATCAAAAATGCCTGTTCGTTATCTGCTTATTTAGAACCCGCTTGCAGTTACACATTTGTCTAGGTACCCAAACAAGTACTGCAATGAGTGAGAACATCTGTTCTTACCTTGCTCTGCTCATCTTATTTCAATTGTGTTCATCCTTGCTTTAAAATGGAAAATTTAAAATGGAAATAGGAGGAGGCCAGTCCAGAGAGCTAATATGAATACTAAGATACATTAAATCCTCATGATAACTCCATTAACTGCAGGTACTTACCTGAGAATAAATGTGACCTGCTAATCTCCATTTGTTTTTGCATGCTTAATAGATAAACAACAATTCTACTAATTTAGCAGAAATACAAACAGTATTACCAATAGCTGAAAACGAAATTTTCATGCCAGAAAACAGCAAGATGAGTCACCATGAAAACAAGACAGTTATTTGCTAAAACCAAGGACACACACACACTTCTAATGCTGTTACCCCAAATGTATCAAAAATGCATTAAAAACTACCAAGCAAGCTAAGTACAAGCTCTGCTCCTAGCAGTTCATAAGTTTGATTTCATTAAAAGCCATGCAAATTATAAGCTCAAAAAAGAGAAAGGGGAGCATAAATGTTCAACTCTAGGAACCTGTCTGCTTGGGATACGCTCTGTTTCTGATTTTAGTTAGCCAAGATCGCTCTAAAATGACAATATATGTTTCAGATCGACAGTTTGCTCTAAAATATTCATCTCCACTTCTGTACTTCTGTATTGGAGATAGGAGAGAGGCACATGGAGCACGCAGGAGAGAATGAATGATACAACAGTGGAGATGACACATAAAAGGAAATGGAAAGAGGAAATGTATAACAAACAAAGACCACATGTGCAAGCCTAAGAATGCTGAAACCCTTCTCACCCCTGTTAAGCAGCCATATGAATAACAGTATTTTCAGATGTCATCATTTAAATCTACTCCCATAGCAAGAGAAAAGTTGCAGCACTGCCGAAAATATGACAGGCAAATTTGACGTGGACCAAAACAGCACCCTGAAGAGAAGAACAGCGGCAAGATAGAGGGTCAAAAACCAAATCAAATGTATCTCACACACAAAAATAATCAACATCATGCAATGACAATCCATATAAGCCAAGGGGGAAAAAAATAAATAAATAAAAGGAAGAGGGAATCATTTTACTTCAGTCTTCTACATCTATGCAACTGAAACCCTCCATCGCAAGCGAATTTGAAGGGTTCAAAACAGACACTCAGCAAAATTAAATTATTAAGAGAGAACCACATGAAGACCATAGGAGAATTCTATTAAGCTGGAGAACGTGCATTAGCAAATTAAATATGGACACACAAAACCTGAGAGAAGTAGATAAACCCAATACTTCCTGTTACTTTTAGTGGAAGGAATGCCACAAACTGCAAAATATAACACAAAGTAAATAATTATTTGTAGCCAGTTGCATTTTATTTATTTTAACACCAAAGACGTAGTGCAGACTAGAAAACTGATTAAAACGTGTAAGAGATCATTTAAGAGAGCTTAAAAAGCTATCCTCAGGAACGTGTTACTAAAGGAAAGGAATTCAACGATGTTTCTGCAGATGGAATTCCTTTTTCAGGCATGAATTCTAAGCAAAGGGCAAATGATTTAAACAACTGGTACAAAATAAGCCAGAAGAAAGATATATGTAAACTCTGCTTAATGTTACACGCAAGTTAAGGTATAATGTACCACATTTATAGTCATGGACAGAAACTGTAAGGGCTTCCTGGCAGTATTATTTCTAGACAAACACTTGGAAGTTATGCTTAGGGACAGAAAAAAGCCAGCTTGCTACTCAAAAGAAATGCTCTCTGTGTTTATTTCAATTACTCTCTATTTACTGTATGGAGAGAAATACTGCCCTTGACTATTTTCAGCCCTCCAATGAGAAAAAAAGCTGCAACAGTATATACAAACTTTGGCTGCACGGTAACAATTAATAGATACTTTCTATTGGCAACAGTGCATGAAGAAGAACACAGCCTTAGGCTTCAGCCAGCTCAACTTGCAGGGCCAGCTAATACAAAAGTCTTTCCAAATTCAGCTGACCTGAGAGTCACTGATAGACAATAAATTTGAGAATCCAAAGTGTCATTTCATCCCAGTACTTTATAGAACATGTCTGAATGCCGCTATGACGTATTTAAAATAACTAACATAGGTCTTGCTCACCTGGATTTTAGACAGCCTGCACTAATGCAAACACAGAATTACACGACCTTGAATTTCTAATGGCAAAGCAGAAATGAAAAGGATACAAATTGGTGTGGCACAGTATGGGAAAAGCCTAAATTCACTCCACTACAGGAAGGAACGCATATTTGACTCCAGCTCAGTCTCAGTTATGGCCTAAAAGACCCACTGACATCTTGAATTTATAGCAGAAATACAGTTCCAGCACTGAAGAATTCAAATACTCTCCAGCTACTATATAGTCCTCTCAAGAAGTAAGGTATATTGCTCTGCTCATCACAAGCACCACTAGCAACAAAATCTCTAGATTCCTAAAGAAAGAATCAATAAACAGAGTCTCCTAAATTTCACACATGAAGGAAGATTTTCAAACACTACAGAGCCGGCAGATAATTAATTAATTGCAAGGATCACATCTGATGCCACGAGCTACCTTTACTTGGATGATTAGTCACCATTAGTAAGCTCACAACAGGGGGAATTTTGACAAGAAAAAAAAATAATTAGCCAGAAAGTAATGGTCATCTGATAAGCAATCAGAAAAGACAATGCCATCTTTTCTGTAAATGTAACAACACAGACTCTCTTAGGAACTTCTTGTTAGGAACTTGACGAATTGCAGAGTTTGCTTTTCTTTATCCCTATTCTTTGTGATTCCAATGGAGATCAACACCTCCTGTTGCAACATCTTTTTCTTCAATTCCCATTAGCAAACAATTTGATAGTGCTTCACAGAGTCTGTGTCTGTGATCACGTGTGGAAAATCCTGACTAAAATGCAGATGCATCTTGTGAGAAGGTAGGTAAAAATCACATTCTCAACTTCATGTACCATCGATCTGTTCTCAACGTTGAATTTCACATCCATGTCTGATTTAAAAACAGACTTCTTAAATACATTTCAGAACAAAGTCATGCAGGAAAATGACATACATATTAATATTGACCTACAGTGCCACATGTGTGGGAGCAGGTGAGATCCGTTGCTGTTTGTTCCTGGATTACTTAGGCTTCATAGAATGCTTAAGGCTGGAATCACAGAATCACTGAGGTTGGAAAAGACTCTAAGATCACCTAGTCCAAATGTCACCCCATCACACCATGCCCACTAACCATGTCCCTCAGTGCCACATCTACATGTTTCCTCAACACCTCCGGGGACGGTGTCTCCACCACGTCCCGGTTTCAATGCCTGACCACTCTTTTGGAGAAGAAGTGTTTCCTAACATCCAACCTGAACCCCTGCTAGTGCAACTCGAGGCCATTCCCTCTCACCCTCTGTACATCACACACAGCCTGTTTGCACCCATTTGTCCAGATGTGCTTAGAAGCCGAAACAGGCTATGCACCTGACTACAAAAACACCAATGAGGCAAGAGCATAGAAACAGGCATCTGGGAGAGGAAGCAGCCAGCTTACTGGGGTTCCCCATTTCTCATGTCTCTGCTTGCAGATAGCTCAACATCATCTCCTGCATTCTGCCACAAGTTCCTCAGTACCATGCTCTGCATTATAACCAATCACTCGTCTTATTTTAATTTTAAAAAGGTAGATTTCCTGGGCATGGGGAATGTTTCAAACACACAATATACACAGCTACAAACACTGATGTTAAAGGGGCACATAATCTTGCCATGCAAATATCAACGACAGCCTGAAATGATACAGGACACGAACAGTTCACCAAGAGGAAAAAAGGAAACATTTAAGGGCAGAGTACCGATAAAAGGATGTTTTACCCAAAGGTCACTGGAAAGTGAGACAATTTGCCAAGGGAAGCAGCGGGTGTGGCTTCTGCACAATGCGGGACCCAACATCTGTTTCAAGACCCATGACATACTTCAACAAGGAAAGAACTGGGCTGCTAGCACTTACGGCTTTCCTCCTACACCAGCTGAGGTTTACTTTGTCTTTTTTTTTTCTTCTTACAGACAACACTACGTACCACATGCACTCAAGACCCTCTCCCTCCCATAATGTTTAAGTGTATTTTCAAATTTTTCAAGCAGGCCTAATATCTGTATTTAAAAAAAAAAAAAAAAAAAAAAATCAGATTATTTTCCACAGCTTGTATTTAAACAACAAAGTGTTTTGCAAGACTCAGAGTATGTATTAAAAGGATCAGACTGCAAGAGATACAGTAATCTACACAAAATGAGAGGAATTTCAGACTGCAATGATACTGCATCCATACGTCAAGTCATGCAGAGATGAGCATTAACAGGAGCTCTTACAGACCACTCAGCTAAGGGAGAATGTAATCAATATTAAACACCACCTAATTTATGTCTTTAAATCAAATCTGACAGCCTAGACAAGACAATAAGCTTTCCAAATACATAAACATTTGCGAAAAAATCATACTCTTCTCAAGGGCAAGAAAAAATGACTGCAAATTTCAAGTCTGGGTGCTATAGATCGGGTGTCCATAGACGCACTCAGTCACACAGGATGTTTGATTTAAAAAACAAGTAAACAAAATATATACCTATATGTTCCTCTACAGTAAACAAAGAGGCTGAAGACTGACTATAAGCCAGGTGAAATACACAGTACAATACTGTCAAAATTCACAGGCTCATCTAGGCAGTGTAGCCATGGCAGATTGATAATTGGGTGCAGATAAACTAGCGTACAAAAAACACATGGATTAAATGTTATTTTAAAATAATCAGTTCAACTGTATGGTGAAATACCAAGCAGATTCCAATATAATTTCCAAAGACTCATTCAATTGCACTTGAATGTAAAGCACCTCCCTATGAGATAACAGCAGACCGTGGCACAGGTAGCTATAATTAAGACTTGCTCTTCCTCTCAACCCGAGGGCACTGCTGCCTGGACAGACCCAACTCCAACTCACGTTGCCTTTAAAAAGTGAAAGCTACCCTGCAGTCTATTCAGCCACTGCTGTAATATTCAGCTTCCCATTCGCCGCTCCTAACACTTTTTGACTTAGTAGAGGATATATTCAGGAAATCCTTTCAACTGTGCACTGTCGATAACGTCTCAGATAGCAATCATTAGAAAGAAAAACATTACTTAGTTTTCTTCTTGAGTCAGTCTATCCAGTTAAGACCCAGGCTCCTCCCACTGGAGCACTCAGATTTGACACCCCTGTAGAAAAAAGCAAATGTGAACCACGTGGCCTCATCAGCTGGGGCTGCTGCAGAAAGGTGTTCAAGTTCTTTTTGTGAGTAATACAATGCACGCACACCTCCTTTATTCCCTAGACAAGAAAAAGCCATTTCACTTCATGGAGCGCAGTGGCTTTCTGTATTCTCAAATATCGCAGCCAGGCAGGAAGAGAATGAAATTCAAACTTGGGATATATCTTTTCCAAGCCACTGAGAGTTTGGCCACCCTGCTGCTGCAGGAGCAGACGTGCCATTGGAAGGAGAGCAGAGGCCAGCATCCTCCCAGCCATCCTGCTCTGCAAATGACAAGGGTATATGGCACATAAGGGACAGTAGTTCAAAAGGCTCATCTGCCCGGCTCTCCCTCCTTCCAGCACGGTGAGGTTAATGATTCTGGCCATGGGTGACCTTGCTGCTCCCATGGACCTCGTCAGTTTTGTCAGGATGGAGTCTCTTTCATGCAGCAGCTTTGCAATGGACTGTTTTGCAAGGGAACAAACTTTTGTTCGTTTGTTTGTTTTTATTGCTGGTTGGTTAAATCCCCTTGAGAGATGTAAAAGCAGTGGAAATGGTGTCAGGTGAATAGACAACTATACAACTTTATCAATGCCAAAGGACACTGCACCTCTCTGAATAAAAGTCTCACCATTTTATTAATCAGCATCTCTATAAATACTAATACAAGAACTGTAGCAATTCTACACTAACAGATGCTAGTAGTTATGGACAGGCAGAGGAAATGTAACCAAAGGGCAGCTTTACCTGAAGTGCATCACTACTGCACTTAAGGAACCTCCGTTTCCAGTCAGTCTCTGGGGACAGACCTAACAGGGACCACCTCAGTGCAGCTCTGCATCAGACCCGAGAAGCCTTGCCAAACACAACCTGCATTGCTCCCCATCTTCTCCCCCATGTACATGAGAGAAGGGCAGTTCATACACAAGTATGCGTGGAGAGCTCTGGGAACATATTAAGAGTTCAAGCACTGTAAAAATATGACCAAATCTGAACTGAAATCTGCATTGTGCAGCTTTCCAAAAGCCTATGGCACACACAAGAGCCCACTGCATCCCCCCCCTCTCGACTCCTCGCTGTTAACTCCTCGCTGCTTTGCACAGATAAAAGCTGGCTGGACACACTTCAGAGTCCATCAGCCCCAATCAGAGCTTGGCCTTGGTGCTCACGACAGAGCGACAAATAGTGCTCATTTCCTATGTTTATATACATTTTCAAAGGATTAGCAATAAAAGCACTTTCAAATGATCGCGTGTTTGCAACATGAATCATCACTGTCAATTGGAATTTCATCCAAAATGAAGAAGCGAGGATTGGACTCAACAGCGACCCAAGCCGTATTCCTTCAGCAAACAGTGCCACGTGCACGCAGCCAGTGAGAGGCTGAGGGCGGGATGCCAGAAGGTGAACATTGCTCTCCTGGTAACCATCTCTTCTGTAACTCACTTATCTGATGAATTTGGAAGTGTTCTTCACAGTTTCTTCTTAGAAAAACAACTACAGAGTGAATTAATCTTTTAGAACTACTTAACTCTGCCTTTGCATACTCAGGGCATTAGAAAATACGCAGCTGTCTCACACAGAGCAGAGATGTTTCACTTTTAGAGCCTGGTAGACAAGAACCTACTCTCATGCCTGAATCCCACCGAACTGAGACTGACAGCTAAAGCATACTGCAGGTGGTCTGCACAGATGACACTGGTCTCCTGCTGCGCTCCACTTCTGCTCTGCTCCCTTCTGGAGAGCCTGTTTGGAATGTGAAGCAACCAGACAAATGGCCCCAGTGACAGCAGCCCACTCACAGCAGCCCTTTTCCTGAAGGGCCACCCAGCTTTTTCTCGTAGCGAGAGCAGTGGGGAAAGAGTCTGGGATGGTCCAAGGAAAGAACAGCTGGGGACAGCCTGCAACTGCAAGGACAACTTGTGCAGTCTGAAGTCCATTCCCAAAGGTCCTGTTGAAAGGACAGGACAGGATCAGGCCAGACAAGCAATCCTGGCAAGTTTCATTAGGCCCTGGGGCAGCTGAGTGAGTTGCTTTAGAGCAAAGAAAGAAGTTGATGGTATGAGTCCCGCAAAATAAATTGCTTGCAGGATTTATTATCATCACTGTAATAATTGTGGTCTGCTTGTGGTATCTAAGAGATGTTGTTAAAATCTATGAGGGGTTGAAGGCTCAAGTCATCAAGCAACGTATCTTGAAAGCAGAAAGACAAGCAGCTCTGAAAACAGATTCTTGCAAAAGGCAATCAAATCCACAGGAGCATGTCAGTACTTGGATCCTCCTCACAAAGCATTTTACAGCTTTAAAGTGTGACCACCAATCTCACTATTTCTCACTCTGAACTATTCTGTAAACTAATTTTTTAACAAAGAACAATTAACATTACTAGGCTAGAAAATGTCTATTATCTTCTTTCTAATTCCTTTCATGCCCCCAGAAAGCATTCTGTGGTTCACCAAATTTGCAAGGGAAACTATGACACTGTTTCTTTTGCTTTCTGCACCCTTCCACTTGGATTGACATATTTCAGATGGTAAAAATAAGCAGAAGGTCCACCCACCTGACCAGCAAAGGGTGAATATGACAAGACCATGTCCGTAATACTACTGGAGGCAGGGAAGGATCTTTCTCTTCCCAAAACACTAACATCGACATTGGAGGTGACCTTAAGACAACTAATATTTGTGCTCTTCAGACATCTGCCTGTTCCCTCTTTCTAGGCATAGCTCAGCCTGGCAGAAGCCCTGGTTTCCTGCCCCAAGGAAGAGCCTTGCTGCTCGGCTCCAGATGAAGTCTCTTCCAAAGCCCTACTCTAGCTCTTGCTCTCCAATTCCCCAGTGAAAGACAAGCAGGGTTTCCCTCCCAGGGCAAGCACCCTTTCCCTTGAGGGAAATCCCTTCTGGTAAATGCTGGAAGACAAACCAAGATTAAAGATGCTATATTGAGACTCATGTGGCTATATACAAACCAGACCATGCTTCAAGCTTCCCGCTTTGCCCCACTGAGAGGTTTGTTGTGCAATCCCAAGCCTATTTTTAGTCACTTGTGTAGAAAATTGCATTCCAAATTACCAATGGATCTCTTGAAATAAGTATAATACAGCTTTCTGATGCCTGAGCCAAAATACATGGCAGTTTTTTATGCTCTCTGTAAATGCTGCTAAGATATGAAATCTCACATAAGGAAGGCGACCGTCCTTCTTCACTTCATGAAATTGTTTGAAAAATGTTCCCAGAACCTCTGCAGATCTTCATATCATTTACAGACATCACAATTTCAAAAATAGCTCATAAATCAGAGTGAATACAGCAGAGAATAGCAGATGATTAATCAGCTAACCTAGACCTAGAAATTAAAGGGTATTGCTTGGTCAGGCAACATACAGTGAGGGTGAGATATTATTTAACTCTCTATGAGTTTTCATGAAATGACTACATAGATACGAGCATCAGAGAGGAAAAAGAGCTTTCGTTGTGACTCAATGCAGGTGTAACATTTTCTTCCACTCACCTTTAGTAATACACCTTTATACTTGTTAGCCTAACATTTATTTTAACTTACAAAAGTTACCAACAAAAACCTTCCAGTTGGTTATACAAACTCTTTACCTACTGGAGCTCTACTTTGAGTCAACCCCAGTGCACAATTCTAAGTGTAATTGTGACATAATTATCAGTCATCCCACTCACACAGAATATATGCTGGATCAAACATGTCATCACTTAGTATACAATCACCACAGCAGGCATGAGAGTCTTAAAGTCTTAATTTGCGGGAATTATAATTGTCAATTCACTGTGACATTTTGTTGCCACAGTGGCCTTGTGCTGACTCAGGCTACAGCCCATCTAATGGTAGGTATTAGAGAACAGAGGAGGTGGTACCGGAGACTCCATCTCCTAACCAAACAAACTTCAGAAGCTCACCTAAAGCTGCCTCTAGCTCAGCCCTGAAGAGGCCAGTGGCATCTGAACAGGCGCCAGTTCCCATGCTCCCAGGCTGCCCTGAGACACAAACCACAGAACAAAGCTGGGAGATCTGCCTCAAAAGCACACTGCTGCTCTGAACTAACATGCAAAGCAGATGCTTCCTTACGTACTTTTATGGAAATCATGAGACTTTAATTATCAGTCCTAAAAAGCAGAAGAAAAGCCCTCCATACAAATCACTATAATTTTCTCTGCCAGTAAATTAATTGCTATTAAATACTATAACGCGGTATAATTTTTATCTTACAGTAATCAAAACAATCCAAGAACGTGATTTGTACTCAGACCATATAATTATTCAGAGTTAATAAGAACAGCACTGAGAATGGTATTGAGTGCTGCAGGTCAACAAGCATTTGATTTTGGTTGGGCTACTCATAGACAACATGTGTGTAAGCATGGACTATGCAGAGCATCGATCCATCTATGTCATCCTGCCAGGCTGGATGTGGCTCTGGGCAGCCTGGTCTAGTGGTTGGTGACCCTGAACCTAGCAGGGGGGTTGAAACTAGATGATCATTGAAGTCCTTTTCAACCTAGGCTATTCTATGATTCTATGACATGATTCTATTCATCGGGTGCAGGACAGTGAGTTTCCCAGTGAAATCCCTGTCGCTGCTCATAGGCGATACAGAAGTTCCCCATTTCTGCATGCCTGCACGACAGCCGAGTGGGTACGACGGTACTCAAAACGAAACGCACCACCAAAAAAAAATAACAGCAGAAATCCCCAAGCCTCCTTCTACTCTGGGCTGTCGGCACCAGGCTTAAGGAAAGCACAAGGAGAAGCCGACTTCCACGGCCAACACCGAAGGCACCGTCGCGAACCTGGCGGAAGCGTCACAGACCGGCACCGGGCCGAGGGGACCCGAGGGTCGCTCGGCCCCGACCTACGGCTCCCACGCGGCCCCAGCAACGTCGTCGAAGAGCCGCGCATCACGGCGCGCATCAGCGCGGACGACAGCAGCATCGCACCCGGCACGCTTCGCTCGTGCCGCCGCTTATTTACGAGTTCAGCAGAAGACGCAGCCGGTTGTTTTTATGGGGATTTTTTTTTTTTTTTCCTTCTGCCCGAGCAACTGAGAAAATGCTCCTAATAAGGTTCGCAGAAAGGAAGCGGCTTCTCAACGGCGCTAAGCCCTCGCGAAGGAAACAAGAAACAAAAAAAAAAAAAGGCGCTCGCTATCAGCCGAAGAGCAGAGGACGGCGGGGCCGGGACAGGCAGCGCCCGGGGGTGCGGGGCAGCGCTGGGGCAGGGCGGGCAGCACCCGGACACCGCTCCGCGCGCCTCCCGAGCGCGCTCACGGCTTTTTCTGCTTCGGTCCAGCCCCGCTCACCGGACAGCCGAGGGGAGCGGCCCCCAGCCCCAGGCGGCCCCCGACCCTCCGGCACCTGCTCGGGGCCGTCCCCCGGGAGCGGCACCCGCAGCCGGCCCCGGCCCCGTACGGCACTCACCGCGTAGCGCAGCGCCGGCCGCTCGCCGAACACCGAGTCCCCCATGAGCGCGGGGCTCAGCTCCGCTCGGCTCCGCTCCTTCGGGGCTCCCGCCCGGCAGCCGCCGCTCCCGCCCCGCCCCGGCAGCCCCGGAGAGGAGGAGGAGGAGGAGGAAAAGAAGGCGGAGAAAGGGGGCCCGCTCTCCGCCCGCCGCTCCGCCCGGCAGCACCGGCACAGCCCCGACAGCGGCACCGCCGGAGGAGAACCCGGCGTCCAGGGTCATCCCCGTGGGTCGGGATAGAGGAACGAATACGACTCCCGCGTTTGTGTCGTTGTTTGTTTGATTGCTTTCTTAACACGTGTATTTGGTAAGGTGTGATTTCGGAATCCCTGCTCGCGACGGGGGTGGAAGTCCTAGAGGTCCTCCCATCCCAAACCGATCTGTGAACCCAGGATTCACACAGAAAAGGAAACAAATCCTAAATGAAAACTCTACTCCTCTGTGTTCTAATTAGAATCAACTTGCCTGTAGCAACTGGCGTTGCTATCAACGGCAGTGTTTAAAAATACATAAACTTTGGGCAGCAGTGACCTAAGCGAGGAGAACTGACTTCAGGCCTGGGCTGGGCTCGATGCTCTTCTGCTTCCATTTTTGTAATCATTTCTCAGTGCTTTGCAGAAAACTGTCACAACGGTGTGTCCCCCAGTTACTATGAGTCCTCCTCCACGGAAACAATGCATGTGAAATTAGTGATCTTCACTGGTTTTGACTTAAAATCTAGGTAAACAGATTTTGCAGTGTTTTTTTTTCCAGTACTTTGCAATACTTGTAAACAAAGGTAATATCCTTCTTTGACACGTTTGGGTAAAAACTCAGGATACCTACCCAGAGCACACAGTTGAGTCAATGTTCCATTCCCCCTGCTGGGTAAGTGTGATGTCCAGCAAGCTATGGATTCTCCATAGGCCTTCATTCCCATTACAGGGGAAAGTATCTTTGGAGTTCCCGTGCACAGGGAGAGAGTTTTTCACCTCACTTTGCCCTCAACAAAGGACAGAATAACTGCATTTATCCATAAAACTTGCTGTTGTCTATTCATCTGTGCTCCTCCTCTTGCTGGAAGACGAGGCAGGGAGGTATCTGAGTGATTGCAGAGAACGTGTTGGAAAGCAGCACCCAACAAAAGCAAATATTATGAACTGAACATTTCAAATCACCAGGCAAAAATAAGTACTTAAATAAATAAAAATCAAGAAAGAGAGCGCAGCACCCAGTCCTTCATTCTGAAGTTCTGTTTTTTACTTCTTTCAGTGAACACTCCACTCACCCCCTCTCCTCTGAGTCCCAGTGCTTTTCCTCTGCATGGCAACTGTAGCACTCAGCTGCAGGAAGCAGCAAAAAAAGCAGACAGAGAGGTGTGCAGTATGCCTACCCCCAAGGCTGCATCACCGCTTGCTCTTTAGCCCTGTCTGATGGCAATGATCAATGCAAAAGGAGCACTGAACATCAAAGAAGGCTGGGATTAAAACCCGAGGGCCGTGTTTCAATAAACACCCCAAAATGCAAAGAACAGTATGGAAGAGACAGAAATCCACGGCAAGATGGTACAGGAGAAATAGTCTAACAAAGGAAGAGGTGCAGAAGAAACAGAATAATCTGGGACGAGACAGAAAAATAGAATAGCAAGAAGATTACAAGAGGAGAACAACTAAAAGTGAGGTTTTTCAGGTTGAACTTGTCTCTTTGTGATTGCTTGTCAACGAAAAGCAGCCCACTCTGTGACCCCCATCCCTCTACCTTCTACCTCTTCAGGTGCCCAGCGCAAGGTAATGCAGCAGAATGAGTGCAGTTTGATCCCATGCAGCAGGCTGGGCCAGCTCACCAGGGAGATGCATTCCGGAGCTGGCATGAAGAACTGCGGGAGCTTGAAGGGCAGAGGTTTTTCAAGTATTTCCATACTTAAAATCATAAAGCATTTGGTAAGTTCCAGATTTCAAAACTCTGATAGTGAAGTTCAGCACTCTTCTGTATCTAGTAACAAAGTGTAAAAGCAACTGCTAATTAGAGAAGGTGTGTTCAAAGGCCAGACCTTATGGCCAAGGAGTACCTGACTTCACATTTCATAGAATCATAGAATCATAGAATGGCCTGGGTTGAAAAGCACCACAACGATCATCTAGTTTCAACCCCCCTGCTAAGTGCATGTTGCCAACCAGCAGACCAGGCTGCCCAGAGCCACATCCAGCCTGGCCTTGAATGCCTCCAAGGATGGGGCATCCACAGCCTCCAGTGTGTCACCACCCTCTGAGTGAAAAACCTCCTCCTAATATCTAACCTAAACCTTCCCTATCTCAGTTTAAAACCATTCTCCCTTGTCCAATCCCTATCCACCCTTATAAACAGTCATACCCCCTCCTGTTTATGTGCTCCCTTCAAGTACTGGAAGGCCACAGTGAGGCTTCCAGGAGCCTTCTCTTCTCCAAGCGAAATTCACAGCATCTGGAGCACAGCCCTGATGTGCAATGAGCAGCTCCAGGCAGAGCTGTGCTACTCAGTTTCTTGCTATCACCTGCCCTTATTTTAAGCCATTTTGCCCCTAGCATTAGCATGCTGACCCTTCACAGAACTTCAGGCTAACTTTTCCTGTTTCACATTCACTTATGCTTTGTCCCGTGTTCCTTCCAAATTTTCTTCCTATTTTATTCACCTTATAATGGCTGCCCAATGGATGCATGCAACTCACACTGGAATGTGCACACCTCTTAGAAGTTCAGCTTCACACAAAAGCCTTACAAAGATCTTACAAAGCATAATAGTTAACTTCATGCACACTCACTCCAAGGCTACTCAATTAAGAAAAAAACTATACAAACAAAGGTTTTTTGTTGTGTGTTTTTTTTCATTAGTTGATTTTAAATCTGTTTAATTGTACGAGTCCTTGCATTTTTTTGTGTGTGTGTTTTCCATGGTTCCCATTGTGGTTGTTCCCTATGCTGCTTTAAGAAACTACAGTGTGTGTGCTATACCTGAAAATGTAAACTGCAGTGAAACCCTCACTCCTTCTCTCCTATTTATCACTTACTGCTGACAACAGGAAAGGAAAATGAACGATGTTTCAGCTATACTTTAGTTGCTTCCAACCTAGCATCTGGTAAATGAGTAAATGAGTTTTATAGTGCTGATCATTGATGATGCCAGTTTTTGTTTTTTTCAGCATTGCTCTGCGGACTGAATGCTTTCTCCACACTAATTGCTCTAAAACAAAAGAAACCAGCCCCACAGCTGCAGACAGCACGCAACTATGATACTGGAGAAGAACGACTTCTTTGCTTCTCCAATACGACTCCTGGAACAAATGACTCAAGCTGCCCAATGTCACATCAGATGAGGCACAGAAAAGTCTCCAAATTCACTCTATGAAGGGAGGGAAGGCAGCTTGGTTCTTCCTCCCTAAATTTAAACACCTACAGTTGCTTCTCAGATTATCACCCCAGGCTTCCCTGCAACGTGGGAAGAAGCATAAGCATCCAATGAACAATTTCTGTCATTCCAAGTAGACATCTGAAACAGGTCAGACAAACTGCTCCCCAGAAGTGCCTGTCCAGGGCACTCAGTGCAGATGTCTGCCCCTTAGAGTGGGGAGGCTCACCCTGGGAGTTACAAGGTATTGGCTCAGCTTTTACATCTCACTCAGAACTTGCAAAAAGGGTCTTAACAGCCTCGCTATCTCGACTGTTTTTATTCCTGTAAACAGCAGTGCTTACCTGGTGTAAAAACAGTCCACATTTTCAGGTGAAAGAACTTCAAACAAGCATAAAGGTCTTGTTTTGCTTGACCTTTCTAATAGCTTTATGAATGCAGCTTCCACACAGAACTAGTTCCAAATCTGGAAAAGGCCTGCCTCTGTAGCTGCTGAACCAGGGCCAAGCGTGATACTGGCAGCACACTTCTTCCTTAGGGAATCAGCACTTTTCTTAGTCCGGCCAAATGTTCATTTGGTCAGTTACAGTGTAAGTCTATTTCCTAAAAAGAAGAGTGAAGAAAGATGACAGACAAGTAAATAAAATGCACAATCATCCATTAACAGACACTAGAAAGTAAGGAATCAAAATTCAGGGATAGTACACTACAAAAATCCTTTGCTCAGTAATAGCCTTCTTTTGTTGTTGTTTTAAAGAAGTTCTTATTTGCTTTCTATCAGAATATGTTGATAGTTTCTCACCAGTTTGTAAGAGAACTAGGGGAAACGGTATGTAATGCCCACAAAGAATGAAGTACCATCTCATCTCACTCAAAGAGTTGCTTTTTCACAATCGTGATGTGTATCTTCATAGACAAAATAAATCCTGTTTTAGAATAATTTTATTACTGTAATTTTCTGGATATCTGAGCCCCTTTATATGAGATTTAGTGCACTGGACAAGCATGACACTATCACAGCTCTTAAGGCATACAGGTGTCAGAGTGTCACTCCTATCAGCATCAAGGAAGCTGGAGTTTTATTCCTAGGAAGCCAATAGAAAGCAGCAGAGGTTGCATCCCTCAAACACAGCCTCTCTAGGAGGTAAAAACGTAGAGCAATCATATCCTGTGCAAACCCACATCATGGTCCAGCACTCGCCAACTCTGCAAAGCCCATGAGTGGAAACCAGGCCCCAGACTTCTCAATCAGACCTGCAGGCTGCTCTGCAGAGAGGCAGGAGCAGCATCTGTTCTTAGCAATGGCAATGCTAAGCCAGTGCTAAGAGGAAGAGTCTTCCCTCCACCTTCCCCACACCCACACATGAGGACAGCCACTGCTACCACTGCCTGGCGGGCACCATTTGGGAAGGAACAACAGCAATGCACAAAATAGCCCCAGGGCCAAAACCAGCTTTTCTGAGAAGTATTCACTGTAAGAGATGGACACTCACAGAAACCTCAAGCAAAAAAGAAATACAGAATGTCTGCTACCACACATCCTGGAAGGCATTAACACTGATGCCACTGCCACTGGTATTTCATTCAGGCATTTCATTCTAGGTATTACATTCACCATTTTTTTTTATTCAATACATCATTATACTCTTTAATTTCTAAGTCACAGAATGATGTTCTGTATATGACACTGCACTTTATCGCACTATCCGTTACCAACAGCTTGGCAAAGAAACTTAATCTAAGATTCCTACATTAGAAGAATGATAAATTACTTCTCATTCCTTGTGTCTGCACATTGTTCTCCAGCATCAGTGAAAATTCAATATAATATCTTCAAACTAAAACTCCAACTACGAACTTGTAAGTCAAATCTATGACCTTATCATGTAACATAGAATGGTTTTTCAACAAAGATTAACATTTACCCTCTGCAAGTCACTATATTTCATTCTGTTTTTAGTGCTGGAGAAGAAATTAACAAGCATCCTGCCATATTTTTCTCTCCTCAGAGGCTGCAATTTAAATAAATGGGACCACTCACTGTTTCATGTGAAGATAAATGACATTCAGGGCCTCTTTTTTTCTTTTTTGTTTTTCGTTTGAGTTTTCCTTCCTGATAGAAGGAGCCAATAAGGCAGACAGGAATAAAGTGGAAAAAAAATAAAGGGGTGGATGAAGAAGAAAAAGCAGCAAAATGGAAGCAAACATAACTTACAAGCCTAGAGCTTCAAAAGAGCTTAAAGAACTTAAACATACAAACAAAAAATCTCAGCAGATATAGATGATGCCCATCTGGGTAAACAACTCGCTGGGAGATTTTTCTGGTTACTGTTAGTAGGCATAACTCCATGCATTTACTTCCTTGTTTATCTCCTTGCAACTCGCGTTCACTATAAGCTTCACGACCAGGCTGAGCTC
Organism: Perdix hodgsoniae; assembly: GCA_035772895.1. Taxonomy (NCBI): domain Eukaryota; kingdom Metazoa; phylum Chordata; class Aves; order Galliformes; family Phasianidae; genus Perdix; species Perdix hodgsoniae. Next base: position 1,069,189 of record JAPSGF010000068.1, on the reverse strand, counting down.
TCACTATCAATTACCTTCCTATCTAAAATGCGTTCTGAGAACTGTAGAGGGAGAAGGGCACAATTTTCTTCCATTACATGTGACTTTTACAGCAATTGCAGCTATTCAAGAAAAATAACAACCACTAACTTGAAAAAAATCAGCTCCAGATACATGATTTGCTCTCTGACTAGAAATAGAAGTGCCTATTAACAACTGACAGAAGCAAGGGCTTCTATCTAAATTTATCACATGGATATTTGTCAAGAATTTGGGAAGGCGAAGGGTTATTTCACATAACTGAAGTTTACTCCATGCTGTTTTGTGGATAGAACTGTTAAAATCCATTTGGTGTGCACAGTAATAATTATAGAACAAATTCCCAAGAAGTAATGTGACTACTGTAAGTTTGTTTTACTGTTGTCATCTGTAAACCAGTTTTCAAGATTGAAACAAGACCAAGACTTCTGTGACCAAATTCAATAATATTCGTAACTCTTAATAACCCTTCAAAAGAAGCCATTGTTTAACAAGTTTCAGGCTATATCTGAAATGGTTACACACAACAAGTTTTTGCAGTTGCCAATAATTTGGTTATCAGGTAAGCTGATGGGCTTTGTCTAGCTGTTCTCTAAATGTCAGCTGTAAATTAGAGTCAGGGTATTATTCATAGCATTCACAGACCAGGCCCTGGGCAGCCTGGTCTAGTGGCTGGCGACCCTGCACATAGCAGGGGGGTTGAAATGAGATGATCACCATGGTCCTTTTCAACCCAGACCATTCTATGTATCTGTGATTCACATGAATTGGCTGAAGAGCTAATTTTCAGATGATAAGGAATCATGCTTTTCAAAATCTGACTTCCATCCAGCTGAGACCAAAGCCAGCATCTTAAAATTTCTTATGAATTGTAAATTGGTACTTTTTTTGAGCCAGAAAATGACAAATCATGAAGCAGTCTCCTTGGGTACTGCTACCACAACTGTTAACAAGAAACCCAACACAAACTCTCCTTTTCTCCAAGGCCTGGGGGAGGTCCTGCAAAACTACCTTCAGAATGACAGCCCTGGGAGCATCCTAGGACATCCCAGCTGCAAGGCAGGGAGCCTGGGAATCCAAGAGACCCAGCCTGGGAACTGCCAAGGAACTTGGATGTGCCACAGTCCTGCAAAGCCCTAGGGTCTTGGCATTGGCACATGGCACGGAAGGGCCATATCTGGCCATGCCAGGCCCTGGCAGGTGGTCTGTGCCACTGCCTGTCCCACAGCCAGAGAGCCCAGCACAGTGCCATTATTATGCCAGACAGCTTGCATCAGGAATGGGAACACAGGACTTTGGGGATCACTGGGTCTTGGCCTGCATCGCTAAGCTGACCTGCCCAAAGATAAGCACTGTGCATCAGCCCCAGGCCTTGGGCTGTGTGGTCAGATGAGCCCAGATGGGTTTTCTCACCACTGTAAACTCAGAGACCAGAGCCTGTTTGTAACCCAGGAAGAATTTTCTTGCCTTCATTAGAAGTGGATTCAAGGAGCTTCAAATGAAAGAGCTGAAGGCCAGCAAATGGGCTTTTTTCATTGCGGCAAATTTCTACCAACTACTGTGATTAATGGCTTTTGAAATATCTGTTCTTTCTGATTTATAAAATGGAGTTGCATGCAATAGCCACATGCTGTGAGTTCTTCATGAGGTAATTCAAACTTGTATATATGGCTGTCCACCACATCAAGATTTTACAGCATGTCCTAACAATATACATTCACAGTATGGCTTTGCTCTGAAGAACAGATGTGGTTGCGATTTTATTGTATGGATTTCTGAGGACTTCCATCAGCAATGACTTCTATTTGAGCACCATTTTCCCTGTCTCTAAGTCCACCTCTGTTTTCACTTGCTGCAGGATCATCAAAGCAGATTTACTTTTCGGTAAGAAACTTTAATCACCTAATGATTCAAGTGTTCCTGTCATAACAAGTGAGGGAGAATATGAGGAAACTGACTTTAGCATTCCAAGGACAGATGGGAAAACACAGAATCTTGAACACTCCAACTGGCTCTTACCTTAACTCTAAAAACACTGTAAAGCTGGTAGGAAAACAAACAAATCTACAAAATGAATACATGTATAAGAGTTACAGGTGCAATTCATCTTCAGATTCAGATACGTGCAGTAGGTGTCCATGCCCCACTGAAAGCCTACTCTATTGACACAGAGGCGTTTGAGGGGCTAGTCTAAACCAGTCTATATCAATTTAAAGTAGACAACATGTTTGACCCCTTGAATAGATTTCCAGATCCAACTGTACCGACTATGTGCATCCACCAGTGGAAGATGCCATCACAGACACATATACATACAGATGTCTACAGGCAGGTCTCTGTGCTACCCAAAGCGAAGAAGATGTTGCACATCTTTTCTCCTGAATAGTCTATTTCAATCACCATGTGTTTCCAAAACACAAACCAAAATGCACACAGGTTGGAACCTGGGGAAGGGATTTCAAGAAGGTAAAATCCCTTACCCTAAAGGGTTCATGCACAGGCCCAGTACGTGCAGTGCACACTGCTGAAAACACAAACAGGTAAATTACTGGAAAAGGTGCATTTGCTGCATTTCTGTTCTCTCTTGCAGAGAGAACTTGCTGTCTTCAAGGCACAGCAGTCAAGTTTGATGCATATCTTCCCCAGGAATTAAAACTCAGGCCCAAAGAGATGTATATAATGCTGAAGCATTACAGTGTGTTAGTGCCAACAACTGCCTCCCATTTGTACTTAGTGAAAGGCTAAATCATCAAGGACTTGGGCGCCTGATTCTCACTGTTACCTGGAAACTGGAATTCTGAGTACAAGCACTATTAAGAAAGTGATTTTAAAAAGGGAACAGAAACATGAAAACATGACTCATATAAGAAATACACCATCATCCAAGCACGTTTTCTCTACTTTGCAGAGCTGTACTGTTTTAAGCTGCACAATCCCTTGCTGCTGCACATACTTTGAATATCTCCTGGCTTGAGTGTAGTCATTCCTTTGTATCCCAGACTGAGGTTCTTCTCTTTGCCGGGGTTGAAAGAAGGTGAAAGCAGAGCACAGCCCACTGCCTCTTATGTCAAGAGGTAGCAAAAGGAGGGTACTGAGCTGTGACACTTCTGCTAATCTGGGAGGAGAAGATTCCCCCGGGTAAAATAGCTTGGGAACTGCTGGGTTGTACAAAGACGCCGGCCTATTCTCAGCCAATTGTTTTGGAAAAAGGTAAACTATGAATTGAAAGCACCACAGCTATTTCTTAGGAATCCCACACAAGCCTGCTCTCATTGGGCATCAAGGACGCCTAGCTCCTCTGTAAATTCTTCTCTGGTGACTTGCCCTGCTCTAACTGTTCTGGTGGAACATGCCTGTAGAACAGGCTTTGGAAAGCTTCCCCCTGATCCTCCACAGCTTTACTGTAGCTTGAAACTGATGCAATTCCAATGAAGTCAAAGCTGACACAGGGGAAAGTTGGAATAATGAAGCACTGAAGCAGAGCCCTGCTTTTTTTCCTCCTCGTTGTCCTTCTCCCTTGATTGAAAAGTTCAAGGGGAAAGAAAGCGTGGAAGTGGCTCCATGTGCAATTTGTGCCTCTAAGCAGAGCCAGAAAGCTGTAAGCCAAACACCCGGCTGAATCTCAAGACTTACAGTTTGTACTGAAGGTTATATTCACAGGCTGCAGAAGACCATTTCCCCCCACTCAGCAGCTGGGGGGTATCAGTTCTCGCTAGACCAAGCAACTACAGATGCTGAAAACACCACAGACTCCTAAAGAATTCATCCATGTAGGACAAAGAATTTAAGCTGTTTACAACTCTCTGGTCTCTAATGTTTATTACTCCCCTCCCATAAAACCTGCCTCCATCTGGGGTATCTTGCAGTGACAGAGTTAATGAAAATCCAAGAAGCATTCCAAGGATAGCAATGCAGAATGAGAGCAACCTCAGCATTGTTTTGTTAAGATCTCAAATTGCCAATACGGCAAAATGAAGTAATGCACTCTGTCAACATGTAGTATGCTCTATAAATGGGATCACTTGTTCATCAGTTAGTAAAACATGCTGAAAAGCACTCTTAGAGCAGCTGACTGCTTGCTTTAACTTCTTTCCTACTATTTATTTGAAGCAAGAAACTGCTGAAAGTCTTTGGTGAGTAAAAAGAGACAAAAATATCTCCAACAAATCATTAAACATATCCATAAATAGACCCCTGTTTATGTGATCAGCATTTCTTTATTGGTAAAATAAAAACTAAAGTCAGCTAAAGCACTGACTGCTTCAAATTGATTTCCATGGGTTTCAGTATTCTTTTATAAAACTGTTATATCTTTTTACAAAAAGAAATTGAGTTTATTAGCTAACTTGGAAACCTCAGACACATTTCATACAGCTACAGACAGCTTCCAGATTGAATTTTGCTGATCCAGGCTTCTTAGCTGGAGTTTATGGAGCCAGACTTGTCATATGAGCTATGTCTATAAGCCCCAGGTAAATATACACAGGGTTCGCGTTGTTAGAGAAAGTGTTTTTTACTCTTCTAAAAAAAAAATAAGTTAATCATAAGCAAAAATAAAAGTTCATTCAGTACATTTTGTATTTGTTGTTTTTGATCCATTTTGGGAAGCATTTTTTCTTCCACGGCCCTACACTGTCCCTGCTTCTCTCCGAGTCACTTTAACCCTTTCATTTCTTTTGCCATGTTCTGCTTCACTGTCTCTGTTCTCTGAGCTACAAACAGCTGGATGGCACAGCTGGAGGGAAGGACACGGGGGTCAGCTATTTCCTTCTTCTTCTCCACCAGCAACCCTCATGCCCTCACTTTCCTACCTACCTGCTTAAACTCAAGCCTCACACAAGGCTGGCCCTGTATTGCAAAAGCCCCTTTAGAAATGAGGTTTTTCACTGGTATAGCTGAAGTACTGCCAGTTACAATTACAATGTTCAATTACAGGGATTGAATGGATACATTTCATTTCCTGTTCCATTCAAATTGCTAAGAATATCAGTAATCACTTTATAAGGATTATCACTGTGGCTATAATAACAGGGTTCCACAATTTTCACTGTAAAGATGTACTTTTGTAAACTCAATAGCCCAAAGAATGCCTCTTTATTTAAGTTTATTGATGATATTTCAAAGAAAAGTCAGATAAAAATTTACCCATAAAGCCCAGACTGACATTCTCAAAGAAAAGATATCGTCTCTTTGAAGGCCAGGAATCAAAGAATCTGCAGATTTCCCTGGGCCTAGTAGCAAGGTGACCCTCCCCTAGTTTCATTTATGTCTTCTCCACATCTACCATTAAGCTGAAATTTGCAAAGCAATTTGATTTTTCTATTTAATGAAGACACAGTGTATTCAGTACAGGTGAAATATATGTTATACATTGCAACAAACTAAAGCTGTTCCCCCATAACTGGGGAGAAGAGGCTCCCTAAGACACAGAATATGAGAAAAGATGGCATAGGCAAATAAAGAATGAAGAAATGGATATGGGATTACAGCAAGGATGATTGAATGTATTGAACATTAACTGGAAATGAACATCTTCATGTGACAAACTGCCATTAAACCCAAGGCGACATGTCAGAACAGCTTGCAGAAATGGGAGAAGCCCTGCATTGCTGACAGCTGCAGACACAGTTGACCAGAAACACTGGCCTGAGCAATCCCTGCTGGTTTAGCTCTAGCCACAGACGAGGATGAATACCAGACCCTGCACTTGCACAATCTCACCACTAGTCTGGCCCTGAAATGATGGCACTTGAACTGTCCCATGAGGACTAAAGAGACTGGCTAAAGGACCACAAGAGTCTCCAAAGAAAAACAGAGCAATGGCCATGAGCAGTGACCCAGGAAGGCTTCCTGACATGGAAAGGATGGCTCTCTTTTTGAAGGTACTTGTAAGAAGGCAGGAAGTAGCATATTGCTGCTGCTGTTGGTGCTCTGGCCTCAGCATTATAATACAGATAGGCAGTCCAACAAAGGATACCAACAATGGGTGAATCATTACACAAGTTGCTGTTGTTTCTAGCACCTTGGCTAGTTTGAATGGTTTACACTGATATTTGGAGAAAATATGATTGGTTCCTTGCTTGAAACATAAGCAGCCACCATTCATACATCCTGCTCTACTGGTACCTATGAGAGCTACCAGCACAATGCAGTGATGAACAAATGGTTGCTGTGAGCTGTTCCGTCTGCCTAAAGGGATCCAGAAGTCAATGCCTGATATGCGTCTTTACAGACTAAATAATTCCGATAAAAGGGACGATCCTAGACTGGATCCTAGTGACCCTTCTGAATTGTGAACGAATGCTCTTGGTATTATGTTACTTTATTCAAAATCATTCGTGAAACATTCAAAGTGCAATACAAACATCTCCCCTACACTTTATTTAATCACAAGCCACTGACAATGGCTGTGATTCAAGGTAGCAGCTAAGTACACACATATTTATGACTATGCTTGTCGTCCAAAAATTGTTCATATTTCTAACTCTGTACATGCTTAAATGTTTGTCTAAATCTAAGTCCAATTTGATGGTTTGTTGTTTTTTTTTCTGTGATTATTCATATATGATTAGGGTAGTTTGGTGAACCCAACAGCGACTCTTGTAAATGATAACTCTAGGATTCTTCCTGTTCTTTGTTGGAAAACTACTCCTGAACCAATAGAATAGAAAGTTAGAGACCTCTGGGTTCCACAGGCTCTTCTACCTGTTCCATGATGATGTTGTGATCAGGTAATGTTCTCAGATGGAGAAGCCATTTCTCAGACATATTATTTCAATTGGTTGGAAAGCTGTGGCAGAATTTCACACAGGAATAGCTTCCATATTACCTCCTCCGTCCTGCTATCGTGACCATTTATCATTTCTTCTGGAATCACCTCTTAAATATGATTCAACAGCAAAGTGTTTTGCTCTGTATTGTGAGATGACTAATTTCACTGGTGTAGCACAATGAATACTGCAAGAGGTAACAAAGCACAAACCATGGCATTCACTGGATGGATGCTAACAAGAACAGGGCAATTCTGTTGCTTGAGTATTGTCATGACACATAGACCTACATTCTGTTATTTTCCCTGCGAATCCAACCCAAACAAATGTGGATGACAGACAGTCAGCAGAAGGGAGGAGAATACTGTGTGTGCAGCAAACAAGAAACTAGAGTCACTGATGACCCCCAGACAGATCATAGCATTCCTTGGGAGCACGTACATTACTCAGAGCTTTTTCTGATTATTTTTGTAACAAAACTTTGCAGCCTTTTTGAGTGGGGGAAGGGAGACTCTGATTTCCACTCCCTGTTTTTAAAATTCAGACTAAGTTTTGTGATTTAATTTCTATTAGAAAACCTTTAAGGTTCTTCAAGGTCTGAGCTTTGGGACTTTTTAGCTGACTCAGTTCTTTCTGTTTTAATTGTCATGCTTACTCTTAGTTGAGTATTATGAGCAATATAATGATGGCAAAATTGGTAATATTTTAATTAAATGATGAGATATATACAAAGGAAAGGAAATTGAACAAATCAACGTTCTTTTAATTTAAATTCAGAAGTTAAATCCAAGTACTTAAGTAAGCTTGACAGTAGCTATCATTTCATCTGCAAGCGAATTCTTTTTTACAGCACTGGAACATAAAGACGCTGCCAATATGTGGATAAGCGCTCTGCATTATACAAAGCAGCAGTGCATTGAAGCCTCATGTTGTAATGGAAAATCCAGATCTAAGATCTGGAAAGGAATGATAGAGAGAAGGAAAAATGTAGTTACCATTTGTAGCACAGTTGGTGGGATTTTTTTTTCCAAGTGAGGTCAGGGAAACACACTGGATAGCTACATTTACAAGACTCCTCCTATGCCAGCACAATAGAGACCAGCCCATTGTTCTCGGGGCAGTTGATAAACTATGTTTTGTTCAAAGTTAGGTGGCTATTGTCCCCACGTCACTGAGGATGGAGTTTATCTTAGTGGATTACAAAAAACAAACAAGTTCCTCACTTAATGAGAAAGCCCTGAAAAGCTACCGTATCTATACGATATGTTAGACAAACAGTATGTGCCATATACTGCCCTGCTGCTCTACACTTCTCAAACACTGCTACCACTGAGACCCTGTGCAGGCTCACGGTGCACTTCACCCATTTGGTGTTGAGATGCCAGATGGAGGGATTTCCTGTGTCCCTCCACTGCAAGCTCCTTGTGGGAAGGCTGCTAACTGGAAGGACAAGAAATAGTGCATCAATTAATCAAAATAGTGGAAAATTAAAAGGAGAATCAATTTTCTGTCAGATTGACTCACCCTGAGGTCACTCAACTGCTGTAACTGATGCAGGGCAGCAATAGGAATGAATGACTATGGGTTGCCTTTCAAAAGTGCCCTGCAATTAAACTGAATTAAACACTTTGTGCAACTCAATTTGCCCTCCTGAAACCCTATATACTCAGGGTTATCATTCCTAGAAGAGGTTACATTCATTGTTGATTTCCCTCCGTACAAGAAGACAGGCCCCTGTCAACACTAGTAAGCATTTTCTTGTGCGGTATGTAACTCCACTGTGGAATTCTCTATTCCAGCTCCAAGAAGGAGTGAAAATGTGTTCTAAATGCAAACAGGCCAGTTCCCAGGCATCTCTGGATATTAAAAAAAAAAAAAAAAAAAAAAAAAAAGCTACAAATGTTGTCTAGTTCAAGAGAGCCTAAACCACTAACCATCAGGAATGGTTAACCCTTAAATCCTATTACTATTTCTTTAATGACTGGTTCCTGTCACACCACAGGAAAGAATGGTAAGAATGGTGTTGATGCAGCATGTAACTGCTGGTCTTAGCTATACACACATCTCACAGGAGTCCCGCACCTCACCCATAACCAGTGAGACCCTTGCAGGAAACCACCATTAGCATTATCGTCATGTGAAGGTCTATAAATTCTGAACTCCTCTAGAAACAGCTGTTTGCTAAAGGACAACTGAAAAGGGGAGGAAGAAGAGATCCCTGAGCCAGATGTCTTCAAAAAGAAATACAGAGCAGGAAAAATATTGGCTGCTGAAACATTGCCTTTTGGACCAAAGAGGAAAAACGGAAAGAGCAAAGATGACATTTTTGATATTACCCATGACAAGGAGAGGCAAACCGGGGTGAAGCAGTGCCTGACAGACACTTCCAGCCCTCACAGGCATTGCCGGGTGCCCACGAGTGTCACCCAAACCCCGGCCTGCCCCCCAGGCTGTCCCCTTCCAGCCTGCTCCAGGTGTGAGCCACAGCAGCAGGCTGGCTGGGAGCAGTGGTCCCTTCGGGAGATGTACAGAGCAGACTGCAGCAGAAGAAACAGAAAGGCTCTGCTGACAGATTTGGCACCCACAACCGGCAGAGCACACCAATCAAATGGGAAGGAGAAAGGCAGCCCTATATTTAGCCAAGGAACAGATAGGCCCTCTCAAGAAAGGCTCGCTGCTCTGAAAGGTTAAAACAAAGCAAAGCCCTCCAGTCCCTGCATTCCTGTGCTGTCACCACCTTCCTGCTCCCTGGCCTGTGTGGGAGTCTCCACTCGCCCTACCGGAGCAGTCCTGACACCCAGATCCCCGAACTCTTCCAAGTTACACCTGGAAAGGAGCCTCATGGTCTGGTGATGTTAGAATTAACCACTATGCTGCGATTACTCAGTCTTGTTTCACCTTAAGCTGCATTTTGACTCAAAGTCTCCAGAAACGGAAGAGCATTTCCTTAACCCACCTCACTGCAAAGCTTTTAAATCATGCAATCATGCAGCCCACTGAAAGCACAGACCCAGACCAAAATCCACCTTTTCCTCTTTATTTTTGCTCTGCCTTGATGAAGGCAGATTCAGAAAAGCCATGCAATGCACATCACAGCTTTACTCCTTGTTTTCCACTGACACATTTTTCCCCCACCCTTCCCAAGAGCCCACAGCAATGAAGCAAAGGGAAGGAAGAAAACTGCAGAACTTTCCCTTTTCTGCTGGGAGTGGTTCAGGAGAGCCTTAGGGAATGGAGACACCACATTTTGGCGCTGGAAGGAGGAAAGGCACTTCTGGGAAGAGAAAGCAAGTAGGAAATCCTCCATTTGTTTGGCTCTCTTGTGCTGCTGTGACTGGGCAGGCTTCAAGCTCCACATTTGCCCCTGGCTGTCCTTGCCACAAGCAGTGAGGAGTGCTCAGAGGGTGAAGACACAACTTTACAGAAGAGCTGGCTGACATCAGGGTTCCTCAGACACTCCTGTGGAGGCAGCCATGGAAGGGCAGGCAGAACCTGCCCTCTCCAGTGGTGGATTTGGGGGCAGCCAGCACAGCTGGAATCTCTGCCTCGCCACTGGCACGTGGGAACATCTCATTCATCCACGTGAAGCAGGTACAGAGCTGCTGGGAGAAACCTTCACCTTTACCCATAAGATTGAGCATCTCTTTCTGCCTAATTGACTAATGTCAATTAACAACAGAAAGCCTGAACATTTAGTAATTTTCTCAATTTAATGAAGTCTCCTGACAAAAGGGGAGAATGGCAAGTATTTACTGGAACAATGTTGTGTTCTTCAGATTTTCCACAGAACCTAGTTACACCCGACCCACTCCAAGCACTAATCTTACTTTGAATGCAACAAACTCCAGAAATAATGTAAATCTCTTTTTTTTTCATTACTTACATATTTTTCAAAAAATATATAGTTCAATTTCCCCTATTTTTTGTTGGCTTATTTCTTTGGTTGCTGGTCACTTGCAGTAGTTTTTTTTTCCTCTCTGTTACTTTCAATAATTTCCTGTCAATCCTCTACACTGTGTACTGCCAGTTCTATCTGCCTTCTCACTAATACTTGCCTAAGCCTAATATCATTTTCCTAATTTTCTGGACTATCTCTTTCCCTTGTTCACTGAACAGTCTTTGAATCTTTGAATATGTTCTTTGTTTCTCCATGGAGTATTCCTGGTCTCCCCTATGTTGTTCAGCTACAAACCATCACTGAGGACTTAAAAGGAATATAAGGAATAAATATAACTCAGAACCATCACCATGACATATAATATTTCAAACGTACATCCAGGACACAGACATACACACACAAATTCCTCCACTGCACAGAGCTTTAAACAAAAATCATGGAATTTCTTTACTTTATACTATCTGCAACCTCTGCTTTATGATTCCACAAGCTCTATATAAAGGACTGAGGAGAATGCAAAACCGAGTCCCTACTGGGAAGAATTGGATTAAAAAGTAGCAGAAACATTAGGAACTTTGCCCAGAACAGCATTTTTGTAAATTGCACTGTGGTGTATTTAATTTGTTATCTATTAACACCCAGATCCTGATTCCCACTGCTACTATATGTAAGTTTTTGGTTTTTTTTTTCCTCTGGATTTTAATTGATAACAGTTTGGCTTGGATTTTTTTTTTCCTCTTAGTTTCATTGCCATAACTTCATGACATTGAATTTCCTCTTGAAAATAGCACGTTTTGCTCAAACTCTCCATGTCCTTTGGCAGGTTCAATGCTTCAAAGCTAAACCTTCCACAAATTGCAATAATAATACTCATTTAAAATTCCAGATAATTCATGAAAGCAAAATAAAATAATTAAAAAATACAGATTTATCCTTGATGCGAAAGTATTTGCAGAAATGTCTTCATTAATTCCTAAATTAGTTTCAAGTTAATGTCCACCATGAATTACGTATCATCTTCCTTGTTAAAATTGCTTCAAAAATATAAAAGCTTCACATGAATGCATGGTGTTCTAGAAATGCACGTTCTCCACCGTATATAAACCAGTTATCATCTGAACATTTACAGAATAATCTCTTTATTTGCTTTTCATAATGACAGATATTGAAGTGAGACTAACTGACCAGTAGCTCCCTGGGTTTCTATGACAAAGAGATTGCAGCAGAAATAAATGCCAAATTTTTCCCTTGCTGCATCACCTGAATGTCTCTGCTTCTCTCCTCAGGACACTCAAGTTCAGTTCTCCAAGTCTAGCTTATTCTAAAGTGATTTGCTTATCTGGAGACTTGGGAGATCGTTGTTATGAACAACTAACAATACACTGCTTTTCCTCATTGAAGGGCTGTGCAGACATCAGCCCTATCTGCGCTCTAGGGCTGGGAGCAGGGAATGGTTGCAGCTGGGTGTTCCTCAACACAAGCACTTGACCCACCAAGCCCCAGCCTACTCCCATGACAGTGTGGACAACCACACCAGTCCCACGAGCTGTTTCTGACAAACTGTATGATGGGAGGAGGCTTCTTCACCAAATGAAAAGCCTTTCTCAAGTTAGCATTTGGCAGCTTAGGAGTTATTCTACTGCATTCCTCACATTGTAAAATGTCTTTGGTGACGGGTAAGACTGGGGGGCCAGTGACATTATCAGGGTTAGGGTTCTTGATACACAGAGGCAAATCCTACACCTACACCACAGTTTGCACTCCCCTAAATGCCCTCATCCTGCAGCCATGGGCAGTGCCAGGGGCAAGAACTCGTTGATCCAGCACTGCTGCCAAACCCCTCACACTGTGGAGCTGCAGTCCAAAATATACAATATTTAATCGCAAAACTTGCTTAGGCAGCTGCTCTTAAAGGAGAGACAAGTTGCTTACACACGCATAGTCCTGAATGACCTGTCTTATGTGGACTTCAAGATGCTTCATAAATATCTGAACTATCTAAAACCAAATATTATTTAAACCAGCTAAAAAGTAACCACATCTCTAAACACAGTTTGTATGCACCAAGATGAGGAAGTGGGCACTGACATCCACCATCCATGCTGCTCAGAGGTAGGCAGCAAAGAAAGCTGACCAGCATCTGAAGCAACTTCTGGACCACCACAGTTTCAGTCCAATACTTAAAGTAAATTGAAGTCACAGCATCATATGCTTAGTGGCAGGGCATTATGTTAAAGGGCTCCTGTTTCACTTCACCAAATGTAGGTAAAACATATCTACATTGTGTTAAAAAGTTTTCTGAATGCACGTTCATTTAAAGGCAGCTACGTTGCCATCTCTATAGGGAAGACAGCTTTGAAACTGAGGACACTACACATCACTTCTGATTCCCTGAAAGCCCTGGTTCTGGGTCAGAGCTCTCCTTTGGACTATGGAGTACTTCCAACATCTAGCTCCCTTCCTTGCACATGGTTCTTTTTCTGTGCATATCAATTGTTTACATTATGTTTCAACAAGAATCCAAAGCTTAAATAGCACTTTTCTATTATGTTCTTCTAGTTATAATTTTTTAAACTTTCATTCCTTTTTTTCTTCCTCAAATACTCCTTGGCATCAAAATATTGTTGTAGCCTGGAGAAAGCATCTGGTGAGTTTACACAGTGACAAGATGGGCCTAGGTTTGAACTCAGAGGGAGAAACTCTTGATACATTTCCAGACTATATAATTTTTCAGTCAGGTCTCTTGAGTTTCTGAAAAAGACAACTTTCCCAGGCTCCACATGTTTGTGAGATGTACCAAAGAAAAGCACTCAGTCTTTCTGAGAGGTAAGGTGGTGATTACACAACTTTCAGCACATTCTGAAAGTTGATTCCACAAACTAATATTGCTTTTGGCTTCATGCAGAGTTCTTCACAAGGCCTTCTGAGGAGAAAGCAAGCACTGGAAGATGAAAGTTTTTAATATAGCTTGCAAAGAAGAGGAGTATGGAGTTGGGAGAGGAAATCAAATAACCCAAGATCTGATTCAGACTTAACCAAACCTTGGCCACATCATTCAGTGTGGTCATGCAAAGGTCATTCAGCAAACCAGTATGCATAGAATCACAGAATTGCAGGGATTGGAAGAGACCTCAAGAGACGAGTCCAACTCCCTTGCTAAAACAGCTACCTATACTAGGTCACGCAGGTAAGCAAGCACCCAGACAGGTCTTGAATATCTCCAGAGGAGACTCCACAATCTCTCTGGGCAGCCTGATCCAGTGCTCCATCACTCTGACCATAAAGTTCTTCCCCATTTTAGTAAGAAACTTCCTATATTCAATATTAAACTGAAATGTTGGTGTTCTATTTTGTAGCTAGTACCCACTAAGAAGGATGGATGGATGAACTGCTGCACTTGGGGACAAAAAACAGATGCAAAAAACAACAGATTTGAGAACTGGTTCTCAGACAGAGCTTCTTGCCAAACAGATGACACAAATGGTTCTAGAAACCTTTGGGAGGTAGGATGACAGTTTGTCTTTCTGCTGTGTGAAAAACCGAGATGGTAATTTGTACAGCTGACCAAAAATAACTAAAACTTTAGAGTACTTCTTCAAGTAACTCAGTAGATAAAACTGTACCAGCAGCGGAAGCCATGTGGCCTGGAAGTCAGAGACCTAAAAATGCCCAGCCAGCAGCCTCCCTGAGCTCACTATGCTGGCAGTGCTCTCAGACCGGTGATTTACTTAGTACTACAGTAATAGCTGAGAGCCTAGAGGTGAACTAAGGCTCCTCTTTGCCAGGTGCTGCACAAGCAGCATTAATTCAGAGTTTACTGAAAAAGCAATCAATGGACACTCCCTTCCTCCAGAGCAAAAGAAACAAAAACAACTGAGACAGATAAATAGAAGTCCACAGAGGAATTACTGTCTGTCCTAGGAAGTATTTCAGGAAAAGGGTGAGCCTCTAGAAAATGATAGCCTGAGAGAGAAGCACAATTACCAGGAGTCAGGGGCGATACTCCCCCCGGGTTTAAGTTGTTTTAACGAAATACAGATCATTGCTTCTGTCCTGAAGGGACATTTAAGCACTATTTTGAATAGTGAGATTTTTTTCCTCAACCTCCAACACATGCCTTTCATCCTTCAGTCCAGAGAAACTGGTTCCACCCTTGAAAGAAAAGAATGACACAGTGCTGCCAGCATATCATTTCCAAGATGAAAGATGATTTTCAACTGCAAGAAAGCCTTCCAGTTCTGCACTTTGCCTTTGTGTGCAGAGACCGTACAACGTGTTCCTCCAAGGAGTACCTGGTGGAATACACCAGGGGACATTATTGAACATCTGGCAACACGATGTTAGGAACATTTCATTGTTCAGCAGGTTTTATGCCTGTTCGCCTCTTACTTGCATTCAAGCCTATACATAGAGGACAGAGATCACGTTCCTGTGGATGTGGATCCCTAAGCCTGTTAAGAGGACAGAAACCTTAGATGAGGCCAGACAGAAGTCTCAAGCAGTAGCTTCTGCTTGGGAAAACTGACCAGATGGTTTCTCAGGTCTGTATTTGTTCAACCAGGAAAGCAGGGAACACCAACAGTCTTCTCTCTTCATACCTATTGCTTTAAGATGCAGAAAGATAATGAAAATGAAGATGTTTTCAAAAACAGAGTAAAAATCATGGCACATTCCAAGCAGCTATCAATCAGTAGCAGAGACAGATTACAGAGTTTATATAACTTGGTTTTCTTGCATATTTGGCTGTGTGAGCTCTAGGTTGGCTAGGATTATTTTTTCCAGGCCTTTTCTGAGCAGATCACTTCCAAGATGATGCTCCTTGACACACCAGAACCACTCATCCAGAGAGCTTTTTCCAGCAGCAGTGCCTTTGGAAGCCTACAAGTCCAGAAAGCAGATTTGCTCCTAGTGAATTAATATGCTCATCAGAAAGCTAGGGAATTCCTGGTCCCAAGATACAGTGAAATACAAAAACAGAATGCTCTGCAAGTACTATCCCAAACTAAGATCAAGAGGGAAAAGCACAGGTATTGCTGACTTCAGGTGCAGATCCATCTCTACCTTCTGTCATGCTTTTCCAGAAATCTCTCTCAAAACAAATTGTTTTCTTTCATGTGTGTGAAACAGTTTGGTACAAATGAATCCAGTGTAAAACAGAGGCTTTTATCAGTTTGATTTCTTCTTATTGCCAAAGCAACAACAGAAATAAATTGGTTTTTTTTTTTTTTTTTTTTTTTTTTATTTTGTTCTGTTCTGTTTGTTTTCTGAAGGGAAAAGTTATATGGCACTAACTTGAGAAAAACATTACATTTTCATGAAACTGATCACAGTTCTGCACCACATTATGTATTTAGGCTGTTCCAAATTGACTCTCACTGTAACATTTGTAAATTGTATCAATCGTCATTTCAAAATGCACTTGTCTATGGATTGCACCCAATTGAGAACGCAAGATTCCAGTAAGCTAACAGCTCCCTCTTTTTCCCCCAGAGAGAAATACTTTGTGGCCAAATGATGTAATTAAAATGTACATCCAAACATTTAATAATATTTTACCTAAAAACTACTTTCTTAAGTTAGCAACTTAAAGGACCCAAAGCATATATTTTAATGAGGATTGATTTGCTAATATAAGGATTTTTATGATTTTTATACCAGTTGTATTTAATTTTTACTCACCAGCACAGTAATTTGCACTAGAGTCAATAAACCTAGCATGCCGTGTTTCTTATATCCCCCAAATTCAATATTGTACTCTTGAGTACAATACGATACGTACATCAGTGATGCGTTCAGCAGCACAGAGCACATTTCTGAATCTGCTCCCTGTTTATGGATGCAGCTTTGCCACTGAAAGCTTGTAGAAGCCTTATGCCAGCACAATTAGGTTGGTACCTAGAAACTGCATCAAAACATAGGATGCAAATTTGCAGGGACACAAACTAGCTTCTCTTCCATCTCACACACTGTTTCTGTTTATGCAGCAGCGTGCCAGCACAGTATAGCTGACCTTTGGCACCAATGGGACACTGCCTGATGAGGTGGCATTTGTGAGATTCAACTAATTGTGTCCGTGTCTCCAATCTCCTCTCGTGTTGGTATCAACAAGAGACGGAATAATGAGGGTGAAAACAATGGTCTGCAGTGCCGTCTTAGTTTTGGGGCATCTCCCAGCACTTCAAGGAGTGTCTCTGGACAGAATTTCCAGAGGGAAATCAATCTGAAACAAATACAGGGTTGCTATGAGAGTTGGAGCTAATATGAGTCCGTGATTGTTTTGCTCGCTGCCACAGGCTGAGAAGAATGAGGTAAATGACTCATCCTTCTCCTTTTCTATACATACATAAGGGTGTCTCAAGCATACCAGCAAGATCCCAGATCTGTGACATGAGACACAAAAGATCATAACCCGAGGATCTTTATCATCATTAAACTGGGCTTCTTCACAAATACTTCAAACTCCCAGGACGATCACACAATAAATAGAATTAGCTTCATTTTAAAGGTGGCAGCTGAAGCAGGGAACAACTTGCAAAAGACTGCATGCCTGAGTAGGTCTTCTGTCTCAGAGCCACTAAATCCCAGACAAATTCTTAAAGCACAAGACTCGTGAATTTAAAGCTGAATTCCACCATCTTCTGCACTGGAATTCATTTGTAAGAGCGTTGTTAAAATTAACCAAAATTCTATCTTATGGCTAGATCCATTTTAAATGGATCCTTTAAGAAAATACATGAGCAAATAACAAGATCTACAGTAACGCAGAGAAAATTAATCACCTAGGCAGACTCCTTTTCAAGTTCATGACTCATGCCAGCATATAAATGACTGTGTAAAGCCAGCTCTTAAAGCTAGTTCTGTTCCTATAAGAAAATTGCAACCTTCTCTATGAAAAAAAAAAAAAAAGAATCAGTATATGCCTTGCTGACTTCAAAAATGCCGCATTGTAACTGCAGATTTTCACTAATATCATAAGATGTTTTGTTAGATTCTGTTTTTTCCCTGCACGGATGCCAAAGACTCCTGGCCACACCGTACTCAGCCTCAGATGCACAGGAGTTGTGGTCACATTCACTTCATTTGTCCTTTTTGGAGAAATACAGAAATGGCAAGTGTATCATTTAATAGGTCAAAAGTCCCATTCCATCTGATGACAATACCACAGTACAGAGAGTACAAAGAGTAGGAGTATGGAGAAAAGATACATTTTGTTAAATTTCATCACCAGGAGTGGATCTGTTTTTCAGACAGTGCTGGCTCCAGGTTGCAGCACTATGGCTCAGCTCAGCTTCCAAGACAGCCATTCTGTCTGCCTCCAGGAGAAAGCATCATGGAACAACAGAGCCCTGATGCAGTGGTAACCTATGCTTATGAGCTACCAACTATAGGTACTTGCTTTTTATACAGGGATTACTGAAACACCTCTTGCTTTCATTAGTGCGATGCAGGCATCCCAGTCCTGGCAGCAGGTGGGATTTCTGCAGCACGCTGACACGGGAGATGCCAATAGGATGACGCCTTCACTGTGGCAGGCCCCCTACAAACACACAGCCACATGTCAGAACTGCAGAAAGGGCCTGAAGCACCATGGAGGCATTAAACATAGCAGAGACGCTCAGCTGGCAGGCCAAGAGCAGGTCATGTGTACCAGCAGCCTCCTGCATGCCATGCCACAAGCATCTTTCTCTAGGGTTGCTTTTCCACAACAGAGGAAGGAAACCGGAGTGGATTGGGAAAAATGCCTCCTTTCTACTGCACTTTCCCCTCAACTCATTGGTCCAGTGGACCAGATGAAAAGGTAACGGCAGCCCAACATTCATGGGCACCCACAGAGGCTCTAGGGATTGTTTCCCCCTGTGCTATGCAGGGTGGACAGGTTGGTACCAGGCACAGAGAAGATGGCAACGGGAGTGGGGAGAAATTGGCCAAGGGACCAGGGAAGATCCAAACAGGCACATCTATGTGATTCAGTGGCAGAGGGTGAAGAAGTCCTCACCTGCACCCATGAAGCAGCCTAGCCTTATCTCTGAGGAGACCTCATTGAGGCCTTCATATATTTGAAAGGATTATATAAACAGGAGGGAGAACGACTGTTTACAAGGGCGGATAGTGATAGGACAAGGGGGAATGGTTATAAACTGAGACAGGGGAGGTTTAGGTTAGATATTAGGAGGAAGTTTTTTCACTCAGAGGGTGGTGACACACTGGAACAGGCTGCCCAAGGAGGTTGTAGATGCCCCATTCCTGGAGGCATTCAAGACCAGGCTGGATGTGGCTCTGGGCAGCCTGATCTGGTGGTTGGTGACCCTGCATATAGCAGGGGGGTTGAAACTAAATGATCTATGAGGTCCTTTTCAATCCAGGCCATTCTATGATCACAATGTACCATCCCCAAGCTGTGCTGGCAGTGACATGGGCAGCAGCATCTCCACACCCCATTTCCTAGTCAATACGGTCACAACACCTACATCCTTATTTCCATGGCTGTGATGTAAAGAGGAGAAAGCAAACTTTATGAGAAGGAAAATCATGAGAAAATGTATCTTTTTCTCTGTCAAAATGATGTCCATGGCTTTTCTAAAAACTATTCTTAAGGGTGGAACATTTGTCCACAAACTCAATAATTCCTTGCATGTATTCTAATGAAGTGAAACAGAACTTGATCAGAGTTGCCCTAGATTAGTTTTATGACCTTATTATTATTTTTTATTCATACCATGGATATAACTTATGCACACATGGAACAATCAGTCAACTGGGCAAATATCAGCATTTCCAGCTACAGTGGAATAAAACAATTTGCTGGATGTTCCAATGTTCCTGCCACAAATCAGTAATAGATATTCAAATTGGTGTTTAGACTTCAAAGCCAAGATGAATAGGGGGATCCTGATTTCTCTCCTGCTGCTGTGTTTTCAGGCTGTGCCTTTTAATAAGACCTGGCGTGTGCAATTCACATTGCACAGAGTAATTTATACTTAAAAGCTACAGATCTTATTTTCAGAGAAACACGCCAGCCATCCCTATACAATATGTTACCTTGATTTGGCCTGTTCATCTTAATTGCAGCAATTGAAAAGCATCCAAGCAGCATTTTATGTGGCTGGAATACCTCCATCATCATTGCATCCAGACAATGCAGCACTTGTTTGCACTAACCACTCTGCATGCCTGCTCAGGTACCCAACCCATGCTAGGCACCTTCCAAAAAACCAGAATAACTCTGGGACTTCCAACCAAATTCACATGCACCCATGATCTCTTTCTTGGGGTCTGCTAATTTTGTTAGTGTCATTTCCCAGATAAACAGAACGCTGATCTTTAGCTCAAGTCTATTAACCTCTTATTACATTTTGTGGGAAGCTGGGGAGAAGCAAGGCAGAAAACATGTGAGAGGTTTGCTGAGGCAATGATCTGTAAAAATGTTATGGATGTATTTACTCAACTGAGAGTTGAGTTCTTTGCTAGATATACAGCTGGATGTGTAATTTATTTATTGTTTGCTGCTCTGTTCAAGCTGAAATAATTGTAAAGGCTTTAATAGAATTAGAATGGCAAGGGATGGATACACATGTATTTTTTTACACTAAAAATGGATCTACCTTTTTAAATACCTGAGGCAATATTTGTGTTTGTAAAAGAAGACAAACACAAGAGGACAAATCAACAATAGCACTGCAAGTACACTATCAAGGACACGGACTTTAAGGCTATTTAGCTTGTGCAATCTAGGCTGCACTTGAAGATTTACAGTTGCAGTGCAAAGTTGTATCACGTGCCTCCTAAACCACAAAAAACAGAAGTAAAAAAAAAAGCAAAAAAAAAAAGCCCAGTTAGGAATTTGTATTTCTGGAACACGTACTAAAAACAAGATGGCTGCAAGTCCCAAAGGCATTCTGTAATGCCCCCACTTGGCTGTTCTCACCATGCTGACTCCCAGCAGTACACCAAAACCTTCTCTCCTCTGGGCTCATTCTCACTAATGTACTGAGATCCTGTTTTTGATAGCAAGCAGGACCATGCTGCTCACCTGCCAGGAGAGTAATAGCTCGGCTGCAGCAGATGAGCTCAGGAATGCTGCTCAACCTCTGCCTCTCAGGTGTTGTTAAACAGCAGCAACTGAGCAAGCATCTGCGCATTTATTTTAAACATCAGCAACAAGCAGGGCTGTTCTGAAGAGAATACATGAATTACAATCATGCCCAAAGGCCGCTTTCAGATCTCTGGTGTAAACTGTGACAGAAAGGGGGAAACAAGCTGGGGAATGGAGAGATGAGTGGGACAAAATTCCTTGGCATAATTGATGGCTGTTTTTGTCTGCTCTTCATGCGATGAAACTGAGTTTGTGACTCATCACATTAAATTACATTTCCAAACTGCCTGAGTAGATTAGAGAAGAGCAAAAATACAGCTCAGAAATGAAAAGCTCAGATTTTCAGCACCGGGTGGACAACGTTAGGGATCAGGGGAGAAAACAACAGCCGAGGAGGCATCTCAGCTTCAGCTCACACCATGCTGTGCTTAGCTAACAGCATATCCCGTACCAAAAGCTTCAAATTTCAAAACCTAGTAAAGAAATACTGTGATTTGTAGGGGCAACCGATTGTTAAATATTGTTCAGCTCTTCACTTCAATCAGGTATGAATATACATTGACCTCTGCCATATTGGTTTCAAGTTTCCAACTGTCATGAGCTGTTACTGAAACACTGGATTACTTTTGATGTCAATGTGGTGGCAAAAATGGGCTGTATCTACATTTCCAGTGCATTTTTTTTTATAGAGACTTTGAAATCTCAAAGGAAAATGTACAGCTTACGTATAGCATTTCTGAACCATTTAACTAGTTTGCAAATCTTATTTTGTGTTCTCTCTTAAACGACATCCATAAGAGAGCAAACTTTGAACGAGAAGTCAGAGATGAATCTCCTCAACTGTTAGACACATAGAAAGAAAACCTATACGTCAAAGACAGAATAAGGTCCAGACATGATTTCCTTCCCTTCACAGTTTTGTCACAGACACTTGGGAAAAAAAAAAAAAAAAAAAGAGCTTTTAAACATGAGTTTGGTTACAACCATACATGTAACCTGCCCCAGTCATTATGCTTACAATCATGCCAATATCACGTTCTTTCACTAAATGCTTTCGTTGTCATCATTAAAAAAATCTTCAGATGATAAGAGATTATTCATTACTATTGTGGCCATGTACTCAAATTACTTTGGTTTCTTATCTGCTCTACATAGATGCCTTTATTTGACATAGTTTAAGGGAAGTTGATGAGTATCAATCTGTTGCAGGCACACTGCATTTACACTTTATTTATTTATTTATTCGTCTTGCTAGCAACATTACTAGTCAATCTGCCTGCAGATAGCCCACAATTTATCTCTAAAAGCAGCCCCAAGAATTTAGCCATAATGCTCATTTTATATAAATGCATATGAGTATTTATATGTATATGAATAGATGTTACATCAACTTTCAAATCCTTCTCCTCCTATAATCCTTTTGTTTCGATCTACCACGTTATTACTAACTTCAAGTAACACACGAAGGGTTCAAATGACATTTCTGCTTTACAGTCAGGGGCATTTCCCATTGCAAAAATGCTGTAGTCCAAGTGAATCGCAGAGACTGAAGAAACAGCCACAGGTTTTTCTGCTAGAGCTTAATTTTACTAAGAGATTGATGGAATGGAATAAATATTACAATATTCATTCATTCATAAATATTCATTTTATAAGAGTACACTTCTAGTAAGCAAAAGTATTTCTGAATGAAAGAAGGACTATGTGGAGGAAAAAAAAAAAGAAAGCAAGCATTGCTTCCTTCAGAAAACTGGGTCAACCCCATTACCAGTTGTTTGTGTATGGAGGTATTTGTGGCTATGACACTGTGATAAGTCTTGCGTATCTTCTGTCTTTCACTATAACAGCCCCAGAGCCTTTCATTAGCAGAGATTTAACACATGTTAAATACACACAAACTTGAATACTTTCATTTTTCACTCAAGAACAGGGAAATCAAAAGGAGTTCTTGGCCATAAAGCCATTTGTGGCAGAATTGGAAAGAAAACCACAGGTAATACTTGGCTTACCACTCTATTTGGACACCAGCACACAGGTTTCCCTGGGGCTGGTACATTTCTGTTCATAAATGATTATTTCTCATTATGTGTTCCTGATATTACCTTGATGTTCTTCACATATGTTAAGAACCCCCATAAGGTACATAAACTGCCCTGATGCTCAAACTAATAACATAAAGGTTCTCACCAGGCACAGAGGAGATTCCTCGAAAACCTATTAACAGTTACAGTGATGCAGTCCATTTTCAACTGAACTGTATTTGCTACACCATCAGCCTTGTCTGTTGCACATTAACAAATGTCACATCTGATAAATCCCCAGTAAATGGCAGTTTTCCCTAGATGACTGTCCGGTTTGAAATGCACAACTTCAAGCATATGTACTGTGGGATGCAGCATCATAATATATCTGTTGAGTTCAGGGAACATAGCAGCAGGGCAATCTCCACCTTCACTCTTTTTTATCACAGAGGCAAAATACTAAACACACTTGAGTCTCTTAGGCATTACTGCTCACCTTCCCATCCCGATCTTTCGTAATATGGTCTCCTTCCCCTTCTTTTCTCTTCAGTGAGAAAGGCCTGCTCTGAGCAGAAGGCAGCCCCTCTCCAGTCCCTTGCCAAGGAGCAGCACAAAGGGGAAACCTCCCCAGCCAGAATCCTTGCTAGGGCTAGCAAGGATTCACACCACAATCAGATGTGGCCTGAACTCAACAATTATGAAAGAGCAAAGCACGATGTCTCATATGGTTTTCAAATCTTCAGAACTGTTATCATCGCAAAGCCCATTCCAAGCCCAAACGATGGCTTTACACACGTAATTACATACATACATATGTGTCTGTACTTAAACAATGATACAAACATTCTCTGAGGAGCACCAACCCATAACTCAAACCTTGTGCTGACAAAGGCAATGGATACAAAGTGCATGTGTTCTAACTCAAATGGCGATACAGGTTTTATATGTCTATGGGGTTTTCTGTCTGTGTAATTCTTAACAGTTAACCATGTCATTTTAGACACTTTACACACTATAAGCAGGCTTGAGGACAATGGGAAAGAATTATTATTAAAGTACAACAAAATTGTATTGGATAAATACACATGGATTTATTTTACCAACGCTAACATAAACCAAACTTGTATGTCATAGGGAGATCAGTACACAGCAAATGAGAATGGCTGTGGACAAAGGCAGGACAACAGCAATGTTTAAGTTTAGGCTTCCCACTAGCACTGCGGCTTCAAAGCTGGAGGCCCCCGGAAAGGAGAACCAAAATGACACAGCAGCTAGGAGACAGCAGAGGCTCATAAAGCCACAGCCCTGGGACTGACAGCAAAAAATGAAGTTTGGCGGAGTAGACAAGAGAGCCCTTGGAATTACAAACAAAAGATAAATATTTTCTTTGATACACTTGCCAATTTTTTTTCGATGACATAAATGAAAGAGAAACTGCCCTAAGCTCTTGATTCTGGACACGAGTATTTTCCTCATTTTAGCAGATTTTACTCTGCCTTAATGTACCACATAACAGCAGTGTTACTGTAAATAAAAGAATAAAAGGCATGCAATTTCTTTCTTGTTATTAAAAAAAAAAAAAAAGTTACTTGTTTCAGGAGGCAGTAGACCCAACTATAACATAAGTTAATGCCAGTTAAAGTAGAAGCATATATTTTTAAAATATATTCAAGCAATAATTAGACAATTACAAAAAACCAAGTGAAAGCCTACAGGCCACAGCTGCTAGCTACCTTATCTCAGCCAGAAATCACCACCTCCACAGCAGGACCTTTAAGCAAACCAGTTTATCTCAGTGAAGTGTAAGTGCTCACATATTCAATTACTCAGTGAGAAATCAGTAGCTTCCAGTAGTAGGGAAGTAACTTTGTTACAGCTCCAAATGGATCTGGTAAGAGCATATCAGCGCCCAACCACTTCGAGCTCTTCTTTGTCCAGAGGCAGATGTCAGTTTCTAGTTCATATTGCTCTAGTCCATACTCCTCTCAGGACTGCCAAGATACCACATGCTTAAAGTACTGTTCTGCACTGAAAAATTATTTTAATTAAAATAGCATCCAGGGGTTCAATACTCTTTGTTTATTTTTGCCATAGCACATTTGTTCAGTTTCCAAGCTAGAGGGTGCTTTCATTAGCTGCCAGATCCCAAATAAAACATGGGACCAGTAACAGCAGGCTTGTATTCATCTCATGGCATACTTTGCTGCCGCTCCATCTTTGGGGTTGTGTATTCTTTGCAAGGAGAGCATCTTCTAATGCCTTTGTGCATAAAGCTCAGAGGTGAGCTCAGCTGAGCTTGCCTGACAGTACAGCACGTCCTGCTCGTCCAGGACCCTGGACAAAGAGATGCATGGGCAGTAAGACACACTTTGGGCTCTCAGTGGACAAGAAGCAACCATTACAAAACACCACCAGTGAGCACAGCAGGACTGCTAAGCAGGAAAGCATAATTTGCACACAGCCACCAAAGCAAGCAGTGATTAAAGATGCAGTGAAAAAGTTTTCAGAGTATTGGTTTTTGTATAGCAATTCACCATGTTGCTCTCTTGTTTCATCAGCTCTCCCGCAGTGGTTTCCAAATTCACATTCAGAGAATATCCTGAGTTGGAAAAGACCCACAAGGATCAAGTCCAACTTCTGACTCTGCACAGGAATACCCCAAATCAAACCCAATGTCTGAGAGCGCTGTACAGACGCTCCTTGAACTCCAGCACTCAGGGCCGTGCCCACAGCCCCGTGCATCCCGTTCCACGCCCCCCGCCCTGTGGTGCAGCCCCTTTCCCTGACCCCCACCCGCCCTCCCCTCACACCGCTCCATGCCGTTCCCTCGCCCTGTCGCTGTCACACAGAGCAGAGCTCAGCGCTGCCCCTCCGCTCCCTGTGAGGAGCTGCAGCCGCCATCGGGCCTCCCCTCAGCTCCTCTGCTCTGCGCTGAGCAAACACGGGGATCTCAGACACTTCACAGTGACAACACAAAAATGGAAACGTAACAAAAGCAGGGGAGGATTTCTAATAAGGCACAGTCTTGGGATCCTGTTGGCCTTTCATATAAACTTTTAGCTCAGTATATTCCATTCCTCCAGAGGAGATTACTGTCATTTACTTCAGCATATACATACCATATTTGTTCATTTCATACCTCTAAAGCATCCCAGTCAGACTACTGTGAACCTTCTATGGAAACGCTTCCCATGAAGCTGAGTAGATTTAGCTTCATCCACTAGCAAGTGTCAGTGGACACAGTTTTTTCCAGTCATCTCAAAATGCTGCCTGAGAACATAGTTAGCCAATAACCAACACAAAATTTCACAAAAACATTTCAGATCCTGCCAATAACCCTACAGTAACAGTAGGTTACTCCTACCTGCTCAGAGATTCTGAGCTAGAGAGCAAGCGTAGGGTTACAAAGAAGGTAACCTGGGGACAGGTTGGGTCCCGATGGCACTCATGTGCAGCATTGCCATGCACAGAAATAAAAGATCTTGGATGAAGTGAAAGGATTTATAGTGGACTTTTCAAAAGTTTAGAGTGTAACCACTATTTCTAAAAGATATTTTGCAAGTTTAGGGCTGACCGTTTTGCTGCATTGTGTTGCCCTTTAAAAAGAAAAACAAAACAGTAAAAAAACAAATCTGTCCTCTAATAGATACAGCTCAGAGTAACTCCAGGAGCAGCATCAGCAACTTATCCATGACAGACAGACCCAGTCAGTTCCTGACACTCTCCTCTGCAGGCTTACAGAGGGAGCTGGCCCTGAAGGGGAGCTGCTATCATTCCACTGGATGATTTGGTGTGAAATGGAGACCTCGTGATCAGGGCAGGCAGGAGAGGACAAAATAAAGACGTTGAGGAGAAAGGGGTCTCAGGAATCAGTACTTGCAGTTTGACTGAGGATACATCTTTCTCTTCAAGGAAACCACGCACTCAATCCTTAAGAAAAAAAAATTGAAGGCACTAATACAGTGCACATGCATACCACTGTTACAAATTGCAACTGGAAGGATGCAATTTGAGGCCTGAATTGCAAGACCAGTTCATGGCCAGATGTGACTACTTCTAGAAGTTAAGAGATTAATGCATTCACATCAGTTGTGACAACACTCGAAACACCTTCTCTAAATCTGTATAGTCAGTAAAAAAAAGATATAGCGAGGAAAAAGCACGAGGCTGTGAGTGGATTACAGGAAGACTCTGAATCTCAGGTACCTATCTGCACACAGAATAAACTTCATGCTTTTCATAGCTTTGAAAAGTCCTAATGACAATTTCAGGGCTATTTCTTATAATGTGTGGGGTTTTTTTTGCTAGTTTCTTAATGAGCCTTAATTAATCACTCACATACCAGTAGCACTGAGCACTGCTGAGCAGCACCCAGGTCACACCGTGCTGGGTTCTCCACAGTTCTGTTGCAACAGAATGCCTCTGCCTCTCCCACAGCAAACAAGCACATTTACACAGTTATTCCAAGAGGGTCATCACAAACTGTTAATTATCAGAAGGCCTTAAAAGCCACAGAGGAAAACTGGAGAAATTCAGAAGAACTTAATAAAGTTACTTGCTATAAAACAGTTGTTAACGCTGCCTGGCAAAGCTCAGTCAGCCCCATCAGATCCTCTGTTTCCTTGCTTCAAATGGAAACCATTCACTTGTATGCTCATGGGAGTATTCGGAACAAAATCCGTCTTTTCTAATAACTCACTAATCACTACAATTGCTACACTGTTTGTACACATGAAGGAGGAAACCTGCAACAGCAGTGATGTCTGCTAAAATGCTGTGTGACTAAAGTCATAGCTTCTGGTACCCCTGCTGTGCACCACTTACCACATCAGAGGTGGTAATGACTAAGAACACAGTTCCTTTAATATAGCCTACAGGAAGAGGCCATAGTAAAGACAATTCTGAAAGAATGCCCCTGAAAGTGCATGTGAAACCCGACAAGCGCTTTAGTAACAACTGGATACAACATCTCAGCTTTACCTCCACGATGTAATTTGTCCAACAATAGACAGGTGATTGAGTTTCTGAGGAAGTTTAAAAATTTCCAAGAACATCCCACTACAAACCAATCTTATCCGAATTAGTCCACTTCTACCGTGAAACAATTCCAAAGTTACTGCACAACCTAACATTTTCTACATTTATGTACATGCTCACTGCTTAGAGCAGAATCGATAGACCCCACTTTTCCTGCAAGCATCAGATCCCCTGAATCTATGTGGACTTGCCCAGAAAATTTTGGAATAGCCAATCTAAAAAGTGGGTAAAGCCACCAGCATATGAACTCACTGAACACATAAGTGGATATGTATTTATCTGCAGTTACCCACAAATGTGGCACTTAGATGAAGGCTGAAAGGAAGCACTGGATTTAACTAAAAGTGATGCCACAGAATTGTATGTCAGCTCAGTTCAAGATGTTAGATGCTTTAAAGAATTAAAAAAATAATATAAAACCCACAACTGTTGCCCTGGCAAAAATAACCAGGCAAGCAACAGTACACAGCTATATAAGCCCAGAATTATTTTTATCATTATTTATGATCTGGATGAGGGAATTGAGCACACCTTCAGTAAGTTTGCAAGCGATACAAAGTTGGAAGGGAGAAGTGTTCATGCATAGGAAGGCCCTACAGAGCAATCTGGATAGGCTGGATCACTGGGATGAAGCCAACAGGGTGAGGTTCAACAAGACCAAGTACAAGGTCCTGCACTTTGGCCACAACAACCCCAGGTGCTACAGGCTGGGGCAGAGTGGTTGGAAGACTGTGGATGAAAAGGATTCTGGGGAAGCTGGTCAACACATGGGTGAACATGAGCCAGCAGTGTGCCCACGTGGCCAAGAAGGCCAATGGTATCTTGGCTTGCCTCAGAAACAGCGTAGCCAGCAGGAGCAGGGAGATGATCATCCCCCTGTACTCAGCCCTAGCAAGGCCACATCTCGAGTACTGTGTTCAGTTTTGGGCTCCTCACTACAAGAAAGATGTGAAGGCCCTGGAATTTATCTAATGAAGGGCAAGGAAGCTGTTCTTTTCTTTCCTTCTTTCCTTCTTATATATACACACACACACACACACACACACACACACACACACACACACACACA
>JAPSGF010000068.1:926034-1040273 GCA_035772895.1 Perdix hodgsoniae | reverse complement strand
CACACACACACACACACACACACACACACACACACACACACACACACCATCCCCTAAGAAATTATCCTGAATAGAGGCTTTAAACCAAAATTACTGAACTTCTCAATCTGATAGCTCCTTCCTTTTCTACACAAGTTAACTTAAGATTATATCATTTACAGATGATTCAATAATGTAGAGATCAAAATTAATTAACAAAAAAAAGAAATAGTTGTCCGTTTACTTAATCCACTTGAACTGCATTTCATTTATTTATTATTCTTTAAGCTGCATCACTGTATATCATTTCAACAGCATCATTCAGGTGAATAAAAATATGAAGCTGGGTAGGTAGTAGGTAACAGAGATGGTTAAAAGTGCAGAATGTTTCACCTTTTTCAATCAAGAAAATATTTTCTCATACAGTACTTTAATATTCATGTTATAGCTCTTAAACTCTCAGGAATTAGAGGTGTGCATGAACTGTAAACATTCATCTTGTGAAAAAAAATAATCAGCGTTCGTCTTTTTTTTTTTTTCCATTTTACAATGGAGTGATGAAGTGAAAGGCTGAAAATGTGACATATTCCACTGAACAGACATTCTTGAGAAATAATGTGCTGTCAAGTCACCTCCCTGGATAGCTGCCACTCAGCACATCAAGCAGGCTGCCTTGTTCACAGCATACCTACTGTACTGGATTGGCAGGGGAAATGAGCAGGCTTCACTTCCATCAAGAACTGCAAAAGATTTATATATCTAAGGACATTTAGATCCCAGTATGCAAGACTTCTCTGACCAAAATCTCTTTTATTGTGTATATAAGCACATACAACACACACACAGACATTGGTCAGAACAGGTGAGAGTATGAAGCTTTCAAAACATGCAAAATTGTTTTGAAATTATCTGTGTGAGATATAGATAAATGATCATAAAAAAATGGAAAGCCAAGGGGAACATGTTTAGCATCATGTGTCATGTATCAGAACACAATTTCCATGCAAAATACTAGAAAAACCTTGAGGAAAAAGAAAAAAACATCAGCCTTCCACCGTGTAGACTTTTTTTTTCCTCTACACAGCAGGAGTTGCACAGACACAGGTTGGCCAAGTAAGGGCTGCATAGAAAACCAGTGGCTCAAAGTTTTCAGAATTACGATCCCAACTACAGCTAATGGAATTGGATAATTATATCATTAAAACACAAAAATCAATTCAGAAACAAAGCTAGGACTAACAAAACCTGCTCCTAAATAAGCTGAACTTAATTATCCCCTCTTGGAGCCATTGTGTTCACAGGTAGACCCAGGAACTCGTGACCTCTCTGGTGAGAAGCCTTGGGAATCTGCAGAACAAACATGCTGTCTGCCTGACCTAAACACCATCTGACCTAATCCACATGTTATTTTAACTGTCTGTTCTCTATAATCATTACAATTGGCAGTACGTGGCTGCACTCAAGATCTCTGGCATACCTTTGAAGTTCCAGGCTATGGGAAGAGGGGTCAGCACATCTCAAATGGAATGGCATCAACACCCTCCTGCCAAGCCCAGGTGGTCAATGGGATGGCTCACAATACTAAGTGGTAAACCTTCCTGCAATGGGAATCTTTTATCACATAAGTAAGAGAAACTTTGGTAAATCCCTATCCCTTTGAGCTGCAAAGAGCACTTGTAAAGCAATCAATGACTCAGCTCAGCTGGGTGGTAGAGTGTTTGAACTACCTGAAACAACAGCTGAGAGAGGTGTGACCTTTCTCAGCTCAGAGCAGCAAGCTGTTGATTTTGAAACCCAACGATAAATGAAAATCAACTTTGTTTATGACCTAATGAAATTACCAAAAGAGGGAAGATCACACTCTGAAGTAAGCAACTTGAGTAGATTATGATCAGAATTTACAGTAACGTCATGGTATTTTTCCCTCAGATTTAACCTAGCCAGGAAAAAGAATATTTAATTGTGCATCTCGAGCCCAGTCACCTACTGTAGTACAAAACATTCTGTAATTTACCCAACTGCACGTGTAGAACTAGGTAAGTGTCTCCACTTCTTTCCTCGAGAAGCTGTTACACGATGTTATGGTTAAATTTTTCATTCAAGTTTCAGGTCATCTCTTCATATGCTAAAACTGTCCTTTAGCTGAAACAGTTTTCAGTGGTCCCTCACTTTTATTCTTAGACAGGTAGTAATCAAATCTTCCCAGGCCTTGTTTTCTTAAACTAAATAGCCAAACCCTTCATCTCACTTCCTTGGAAGGGCTCTTCTTCCTATCACAGCGCTTCTACTTGACTGATTCACAAGATAGCCCAGTCTTTCCCTCCCCTTAAGAAAGAGGTATCTTAATCCCACTGTTAATTGCAACTCCAAGCCTTGAGTCATCAGCATATTTTGTTCATATAATTCCTCTGTTCCAAAGGTCTGTTTTACTAAATTGGTCCTAAGACCAACAGGAATTTCACTAGTAATTTCCCTCTAGCTAACATTTCCTCTTTCAACACTAATTGTTGTCATATTCCTGTTAGCCAATTCCTTTCTCATCTCAGATGATTTTCTACTAATCCAACTTGTTTTATATAACAGTACTCTACATAATAAAATTAAAGCCAGTTAAAAAACTATGTATCAAAAGATAGACTATTAAAGGAAAAGCCCAGGCAAATATTTCATTAAGTCATCTTCAAGCTATGTAAAACAACCAAAGCTGTAATACAGTAAAAGTCTCCTCTAAACAACCTGTCCTCCAGTGGGGACTATGT
This sequence comes from Perdix hodgsoniae, assembly GCA_035772895.1. NCBI lineage: Eukaryota > Metazoa > Chordata > Aves > Galliformes > Phasianidae > Perdix > Perdix hodgsoniae. The sequence continues at coordinate 1,037,535 of JAPSGF010000068.1, read as the reverse complement.
GTTTCTCTTCTCTCCTCCACCCAGTTTGAGCACCAAGGATGGTATAAGCATGATTTTGAACCTCAGCTGCGGTTATTTCCATTGTATGAGCACTCATGTCAAAGCTGATTTGGAAGCATGTTGGCTTCTCAGCTTAAACTGGCAATGAAAGTATTTTTATGCCAACATTTGAAAATTTCCACCCAACTGACAGACCTTTCCTTTTGCTCACATTGCTGTGGGGGCAGCTGCACCACCAAGAGATGAAGTGTTCTCCTATTCAGCTCACCATCGACAGCACCAGCTCCTGCCTAAGCTTACAGCAGCTGATAGAAGGAATCCACACAAATGAAAAACTATCACTTGATTTTTCTTCAAAAGTTGGTTCACCTTTCTCAACTAGTTTGCCATTGGTACTGATAGCAAAGTAGCTTAAAATTTACCTGAAATAACAATATCCCTCAGGCAATTGAGATGCCTAAAAAAAACAACAATTCTAAAACCAATTACAATACAAGCCATAAATCTGTGTGGGTTCAAAAGGAGCCTGTGGGCCCAGATCACAGTAGGGAACTCCTATCCCCACCTGTCAGCTTTGTCCCTTTGTCTTTTATCCCTTCTCCTTGTAATAATGACAACAAAGTGGGATAATCCTCTGCTCAAATGGCATGAAAGAATACATGGGTGGTTAAACTTTGCCATCCAAAACTACTGTCCCTATTCTGGGCAATAACTAAAGTTATGCTGATGAAATGAACCAGAGATTCAGGGTTGGGATGACTGCAGATACAGCTTTCCTGTTCTGAGAAAACAATGGCTATCCTGGTCCTTCTTTACTCATATGTTCATGTAAGTCTTGCATCCATTTCTAAAAAAACAAATGTGCTAATTTTTTTTCCCCCACACAGGAATGCATTTCTTGTATGCAACAATAAGAAAACCTGAGTCCTTGCTGATACCAGTTTTAAGCAAGTATCCTTAGGTACTTGCATAAATCTTGAAAAACTGGGTTCTAAATCATGTTTGTTGTGAAAATACCACTGTTAGTTAATGTCTTTTTGGTTCTTGATGCTTCTCAGTGCCTCACAAAACTAAAAAAAAAAAAAAAAAAAAAAAAGTCTGAGGCTGAAAGAACAGTTAATAGCAGATGGTTGTACTTGAGAAGAAAATTCCCGAATTCTCTGAATTTATTCTTACTGAACTGAAGCAATCTCACCCAGATACACCAGTTGATTTCCAAACACTTCAGGGACAATGACTATCAACAGTAATTCATTACTTGTGAGAAAGAGCCTCAGCACAGGGACAGAGCTTTTGCAGTATGTGGTCTTGTGTTGTCTAAGATCTAAGATACTGTACCAGAAATATTAAAATGCTCTGGGAGACTGAAACCTTTGAACCTTCAGAATGGAAAAATGAAAATATTTCCTGTTTACTAGCACAACTCTAGAAGCAGGCAAATACACTAGGCCATCAGTCAGCAGATGATTTTCCTCATACAATACATCACTGCAAATGAGATATGCTAATATCTTCTGTGCTTTTTTCTCAAGATTTTTGTTGACAAAAGGGTAAACACTGTTAGCAACATAAGGCAGTCTTGCCATATCACTTATTCTATGTGTTTGAGAGAATGACTTTACCCATTCAAGAAGTGCAGTAATCTCTCAGTATACATTGCTTTAAGGGGCTTATTGTTATCATGAAAAAGGGTGAAGGTGAATGAGTTCTTGTTTGTGTACTTAGCATACATTCTTGACACACAACCAGGAAACTCCTTTAAAAGTATTTCCAAACACATCTCCAATACTGTAAATCCTGCTAACATACATCTTTCAAGATGATTGTGCCCTCTGAAGTAAGACAAATTCTTACTTTTGTAAAATAGCTAAAACCTCATTATGTCTGTTTTTGATTGATTGAACTCTGTTATCTTCTGCTTCACTTACCCCAAACTTGACCGCATTAGCCAGATAAGAGCTAAGATCTTACTATGATAACAAGCACATTTAAGAACAATATCATCTTTGAGGTTCCTTCCAATCCAAGCCATTTTTTCATCCTATGAACTCTTCCCATGGGCTAAATCTATGCCAAAAGCATTAAGTTAAAGCAACATGGAAATGTGTAAAAACAAGACCTGGTAGCAGAGCCAAATGGACCTATCCTGAAGACCACAGCTCTACAAATCCTCTGGCAGCAGCAATGGCCCAAGCAGTTTTGGTCCCATTTCCCTGGTATTTCATTCTGTCCTCCACTCCAGAACGAGCATCATCATCCACCATGATACAGATGTATCTGCTTGCAAGTTTGTACTGAAAAGCAGATCACTGTGCAGCCCTTGCCCATCCCCATTGCCAGCCAAGGTAGTGGTTTGGGCGCAGCAGAGAGGATGGCAGGTTGGAGTATGGAGGGTAAACATGGGGATTGTGTTAGATGCCAGTACTAGATGATGGCAGGAGTTTTGATACTTTATCAGAAAGCTCTGTGTCATTAAAGTTTACAGGATTTACCTGTTCTCAAATCCCTCTGGGTAGAAAACGTTGACAGTAGAAGGAAAAAAAAAATCGATGAAAAAATAAGAACTGTGTTTCCCTCTCCTACAATCAGAAACCCTGAGAAATATTACATTTATCTTGCTTTCAACAAACTCCATGAGTCAGCAGTCTGCCTTTGTGGACAAGAAAGCCTATAGTATCCTGAGGAACATTAAATAGAGTGTAGACAGCAGGTTGAGGGAGGTGATAGACCCCCTCGACTCTGCCCTCATGAGGCCACATCTGGAGAACTGTGTCACCGTGTGCAAAACAACAGGGAGCTTGTGGAGAAGTTCCTTCTGTATGAGGAAAGGCTGAAAGATCTGTGACTCTGACTCTTCAGCCTGGAGAAGAAAAGGTCAAGAAGGAATCTTAACCACACTTATAAATAATCTAAAGGGCAGGAGTCAAGTGGATGGGGCCAAGATCTGTTCAGTGATGCCCAGGAACAGGACAAGAGGCAACAGGCACAGGAAGTTCCATCTGAACATGGGAAAAACCTTCATTACTGTGAAGGTAACTACCTGAACTGGCTGCCCAGAGGGGTAGTGGAGTCTCCTTCTCTGGAGTTATTGATAACCCATCTGGACGCTTTCCTGTGAGACCTGCTATAGGGAACCTGCTTTAGCAGGGAGCTGGACTAGATGATCATCTCCAGAGGCCTCTTGCAACTCCTACCATTCTGTGGTTCTGTGAAATCCATCCCAGAATCTGAAACTTTTAAAATACTTACCCAGAAGCTGCACTGCTAGTCCCTTGTTTCACTATTTTTTCCCTACCAGTTAATTTATGCTATTAATTTATTGGCTTTATTTTTGTATAAACATAATGAATAGGAAAAATTGTGTAAGTATTTTTAACACAAATATAATGGTAAATGATTTGTAAGTAAAAGTTGACCTCAAGTTTCTCTATTTTGTGCTGAGGACAACTGAAAAAAAAAAAAGATGCTGTACAGAATCAGGTTTTGTTTTATAAAACATAGCGTCTTTTATGTTCTGGACCATCCAGCCCTACCAAGAATGATTTAAGCTGGAGTATCATGGTAGGGAGATGCTTTTCTAACTTTAGATATCCTGAAGCATAAGTTTGAAACTTCATATTACAATATTTTATCTGTAACAGTAAGGAACAAAAGAACTCTACTTCAGCTGAAAGATAAACTTGAATAAAGCAAAGTAAAAACATTATTGCACAGTAGTCCAGCTAACAAGCAGTAACAGAGAAACCAATCAAATCAAAGTAAGCTTTACTATTTCAAAAAAATGTAAAGAGAAAATAAATCTAATCAGAGGGTCAAATAAATGTAAGGAACTTCCCATTCTTTGTAAGATTTGCTTCTCTGGTTCTATATGCCTCAGCCCTAGTGACATTCAACAAAATATTGTTTTTCTGATAGCTTATGTTCAAAGATGTAAGATGACCAAATCCTACACAATAGCAGACATTTTTCACCCCAGGTTCTTTGCTTTTGTTTTTTAATAAAAAGAAGCAGAAGATGCAACTTTGGAACATATCTATATTTTCAAACCTTCAAAGTTTGGTTACTGTCAGCCTAAACCTACAGATACGCTTATTTCCAAACAACTAAAAAGCTGCAAAGATACACCAGCTGCAGATCAGATGAAAAAAGGATCTGATTTATAAATGCCAACAAATTCTTACTGCTTACTAGCAAGATATCAGGATATCAAGATATCAGAAGACATCGAAACACCACAACATAAAATTACTAAGAGATAGTGTTGTCATTCCTGTATTCTGCATTCTTTGTTACGCAGCTCTAACTTCACTAACGCAGTTATGCTATTTTAGCAAGTTTATCAAAACTTGGAAATTCCTCTGTCTAATTAAGTTATGATACTTTGAAATTGAATTCCTAAAGAGCTACTATGTAGCTAGGTTTCCCAGTGCTACATGATAAATTTTACCTTACTGAAAATGGAAATCATAAGGCAAGACGCCTACAGATATACAAGTAAATTCTGATTCAGCTAATAGCTAAATGCTCCTACTCAAGAGATCAGTGGCAATTAAGACTGATGTTCTCTATGCTAAATGCACTTCCTTTTAAGGGCAAACAACTAATTTATTCTGGTACATGTCCATTTCATTATTATATACACAGCAGTGGTCAGAATGTGAGATCTGAAAAACAGGTATGTTATAACAGTAAGTGGGCATCACAGTCAGCTATGTCCAACAAATGAAGAGACTACACAGCTGTGATAAAGAATACACCACAGCAGGCAATAGTGAGGAAATGGGGCTGACATCATTTTATTCCTCATTGTGAATCGCCTGGTGGCAAATACCCAAGTTCCTGTCATGGTCGCCAAGACTGCCTACAGATTTTTCTCTTAGAAGACACTGGAAGACACAGCAACAAACCTGGCATTAGAATTTGGGATTTTTCCTCCCAACTGAGTGTTGGCTGCTTTGTTGAGAAGAACCTTAACTTGCTTTTTCCCCTGCTCCTCAGTCTTAACACACAGGAACAGCTATTCACTTGAGTGAATGCTGCCCTAAGAGGTGAGCCTCAGCCTCCTGCCCATTCTTCTTCAGAAACATATTTGTTTGCTAGTATCTGGCTAAGACAGCAACTCCTGAAGTAGTTTAACAAGGAAAAAAAAAAACGTGTTCATGCAATTGCATCATAGCACATTTGAAGCAACCCTTGGGGGTTGGAGTAGATCTCCAGAGGTTCCTTCCAACCCCCATGATTCTGTGAAAACAAGCACAGAATAGATGAATATCACATCCTAAAAAGTAAAATATGAAAATATTAGAGAAAAAAAAAACACTTAAGAATACGATGGTTCAAGGGGGAAACAAAAAGAGTTTGAAGGATGAGAAAATGAACTCAATGTAGAATGAAGTACATAAAATTATGAAGAAAGGATGACACCAGTGACTGCTTTACAGCACCAAAGATAAACAACTATATTGCATCCACTCTCCAAAGAGCATACAATACCACTTCCTAATAAGAAAAATAGAACCACATTCTACTTCTATTTTAGAGCTGGCTCCTAAATACACTTCCTTACTGCTGTGACTACATCTCATGAAACACAGTATAATACTGCTATGGGACACATCAGCTACCATGGCTGTACCATCGTGTCTGAAAGCAAATAACATTGGGCAGTTCCTCCCAGCACAGAGATCATGCTGCTCTGCTACATCAGAAACGTATACTGCTAGCAAAGCCTTTGAAAAGCCCTTCCTGGAATATGGTTACATATCCCCTGCACTCCCTTGTCCTGTGATCTCTACCACTGAAGTAACGTAAACCATTACTTGACTTCTGCTAGAGGCATGCTCCTTCTGGATTTCCAGTGCTCAGGAATGCCTTGCATTCCAAAATATAAATCTGAAATAGAGATCGCAGAAAATTCAGATATCTGCAGAAGGGGAGACAGAACTAGCAGTGAGCACGGGGCTCAGTCATTCTTCAATACAAGAGGATAATGAGAATGATAATCATGTTGTTTGTAGTACTGTGACTTAAGCTAAAGAACACACTTAGCAGGCAGCCCCATGAACAATTCTTTCCCTATTGCATAAAAGGTCTCCAAGTTTCCCTTGCCAACTCTGATGCATGGAGGTGGAATGGAAACACAGAGACCCTGTGAGAAACATAAAAGAAAGGCTCCTCTCTTGTCTGCTTAAAACATTAGACTTGATGCTTCATTAACCCTTTGCTAATAGTCCTGCCAACTGAAATGTTACTTATTCATCACGCAATGGGAATTACATGCCAGGAACAGACTGCTAGGAAGGGAGTCGCCAGAAACATATCACTGAGTGCTCTTAATGCTCCATTGCTTCTCCTCTCCAGCTGCATACTTGGAAGCAGTTATTCTCAAGTACATTCCCCTCTCAGAGTAGTATGAGATCAGAGTATAATCCCTTCATAAGAGATTGCTTACACAGACTCAGATGCTTGGCTATAAGAAAGGATACCTTTATCTGTACAGTTTGTTGAACCCCAACTGAGAGCTATGTACATGATAGACACAGATAAAGATATTTTCCTGATTTGTTTAAGCCACTGTTAGTGCAGCTGATTCGTAAACTGATGGCGACACCATCCCAACACTTCCATCTTCACATTCCCAATCTCCTCCCCAGAGCACTGCTAAAAATTGTGACTGTGTGATAAATGTAACAACTTGCTGAAAACTAACCCAGCAGTAAGAAAACACACAATAATAATTTTCAGGTGAATCAGTTCTCTGATCCAGCAATCACTGTACAGCTGTGTCTTTACTGAGTGCTAACAGAGAGTAAGCTAAAGGAACACTAATTGCCTTAATGAAATAAATTAAATCGTGACCTAAGGAGACCTAGTTTTAAAATAACATAAGGTTAGCTGCGAGTTTTATTGTAAGTGGGTCTGTAGAACTCAAAATGTCAGCCCAGTTAATGGAATGGTGCTACACAATAACAGTCACCTGCAGAATAGGCTGGACACTACGACACTCTCATCGCTGAGACACAGTAAGCCCTTGAGAATTAAGGGTGTCTGTATCATGCTGTATTAACAGCACTGTACAGACAAGCAATTATTATCTGAAAGTCATGATATGAACACCCCTCCGGAAACATCAAGGCCAATGACTTGTGAGAAGTAAAGAATTGGAATCTCTTTAAAGACGTTTTACTTTTGTGCATCAGTTAGTTTGTTATCACGATACTTTTATCTGGAGGAAGAGCTGGCTCTGACATCTTCACAGCTTTATTTTGGTTTTTTATTATCTGTACTATTAGAAATGTTTTTCTGTGAGGTTCACTGTTATCTTACTAAATGTCTAATCCCATAGGGTACAGCAGATACTACTCAACTTCTAGTGTTAAATCCAGCCACACAGTTCTACCTGATGTTAAGTTTTGCTCTTGTTTAATATGGCCAGGATTTAATTATGGGAAAATGGCAGTAGGATTACAAGCATCCTAAAACAAAGCACATATCAAATAGTGTAAAATCTTTAAGTAAAACAACTAGCAGAAGCACCTAATTGTGAGAAATACTTGTGACTATCCCATGCCAAAGACAAGGAGGCACTGCTTCCAAAAATCAACTGTGGCACATTTCTGTTCTCAACAGGAAGAGCACAGCAGAGGGGGGCACTTCAGTACTGACAGGATGAAATCACCAGTATGGCAAATGAGTTTAACCTCTTGAATAGCAGCCCTGTCACTGTGCCTAAAAGGCAGCATCATTTCTTCAGATCAGACAAAAGCAGGAAAAAATCCCCCCAGTGACCGTGAAAAAGAGTTTTATTTGCTTTCAGCTTACACATGATTTGGATGCTTCACTAAGAGACAGTGACCAGGAAGGATTCAAACTATTAAAAAAAAAGAAATAAAGAAAAAAGAGGAGAAATGACTTTCAGGGCTCCATGTTAGCCTGGAGGCCTGCAGCCCCTGTCTCAGCAAGATCACAGTAGGGCATGGCTCCAGCTCCTGCCTGTGCCCCCCCATCCAGCCAGACCCTGGTCCTTGCCTGGCCATGATTCATCCCAATCCTCAGGGAGGTGCTTGGTGCTGGGACCAGGGCTGCCCTAGTGCCCCCATCTGCCTGTTCTTGGTTTGGAGGAGCTGGAACCCTGGCATTCAGGACTGCGAACTGGGGCACAGATACATTTTTGACAACAGAAGATCCCATGCTTGTGGCCTGATAGAGTTCTACGGATTGTGCCATTTGTGAACTCAAATCAGCTCAGCAGCCTCCACAGGTAGAGGAGAATAGGCAAAAGCATGACTAAAGAGCACTAGCTGCTTGTCCTCAAACTGTCTTTCAGCAACATTTCTAATAATCTTGCATTCTTTTCTCAAACACAGCACCAAGCACCAGCATGACATAAATTTGTGGAATGCTTATGCAGCAACTACCTGCACTGGCTGTCCCCTGAGTTAGGAGTTGTTGTCATTTGTTGAGTTCCCTGAACACTAATTTTGGTACCTAAAATATGGTCCCAATAATTAGGGCTACCCAAACTAAGCTAGGAACCTGATGAGCTTAGAGTTAGAAGAGTTAGAAGACTAGATTATGACACGTAAAGGGCCTCACATGTGGGTTTGGTCAGTAGCCCAGACTTGGGGCTTGGGCACATATGTGGGAGTCTCCTGGTGTCCTCCACCTATATCCTCAAGGATCCTCCTTGCTATCAAAACAGTATGGCTCATACACTTTTGCCCAACTTGCCCTAAGCCATAACATCCTCTCCTTTTTGGTAACTTCTCCACTGCTTGGGCATTTTTAAGCCAAAAAGTTTAATTCAGCTAGCCCTCACATCACTTTCCACCAAGATACAGGCACATGTACCTTGCTACTATGTGCTAGGCTGCTGCTTTCTGAGTGCTATTTGCCATTGCAAAGCACATACTAATGGCCACCTGAGCCAACCTACAGATTTGCTGCTGGAAAGCAAGGGACCTTCTCTTCACATGAATTTGCCTTCCACCCTGATGCCAGGCAGTGGCAGGAAGAAGGAAGCCCCATAAACCTTTTCATGGGCAGCCCTAAGCCAGCTAAAGGCAATCATGAGAGTGTCCTGGTGCTGCAGTCCCACAGTCACGTGTCTTTGTCCCCTTCTGCATGTCAGTGCAAGCAATACACTTTGGGAAGCAGCCCAGGGCAAACCAGTTGATTGCATGGCCTCCTGATGTAGGAGAGTGGCCATCTGCCAACCTACTGTTAGTGGAAAAGCAGTGACACAAGTCAGAGCAGTTACAGAATGTTGTGGTTCTTCCTAGCTGGCAACCTGTCCACTTGGACTCCCATCACAAAACTCTTGTGCTTTGTAAGCCCATGGCTTACCCAAATAAGAGTAATTTGTGAGTAATTTCCACGGAAAGAATCCATTTAGCTTGCTGCTTTCCCCTTGGGCTCAGCCTTGGTGACTAATATGATAATCCTAGATTCTCAACAAGACTTGTTTTGTAGCAGCTTATGTACATCAGGGCCCAAAGGGAACAAGGCTGTACTTCCTGTTTCTCTGTGACAGATTAGATATTGCCCCAACAACGCAGACTGCCTGAGAGCTTTCTGTCACTAATACTGAAACTGTTCAGAACGGAAAGTTTTCAGTTTCTGAAAGTGCAAAGATCATCATCTTGGATCTGGTGCTTTCAAAACCATTCTGACTGAAAAGCAATCAAAAAAAAAAAAAAAAAGGCACTTCATGGTTCAAAAGTAGTCAATAAACTGACACTCAAATTAAGTTTTTGTTCAATTTAGGCAAAACATCTTGTTTTTTCTAGTCTTGCAAAGCCTGCTTGAAATCAGTAATGCCAGTTGATTTCTTTTATTTTAACAAATTATCAGTTGTACAGACCTGTCTAAATGGGGAATTATTCTGAAATAACTATACATTAACTAGAACATATACTCCTGCAGAAAACTATCCAGATATAGCTACCACTTAAATCACACCTCACTCTAGTCTGTCTGGTAGAACAAGCTTAAATGCTGCAATTTCATGATCTGGTCTGAGAACAACTTAATTGTCTTAGTGGCAAAGTGAATAATTTCTAATTAAGTCTTTTTCTGCCACCATCTTTTCTCTGAAATGCTAGAGGAATAATCCAAGTTAAAATCTCTCTCTCTCTTTATATATATTTATATATATGTGTATATATATACACACACACTATTTTTTTTTTTTTTTTTAAAACAAAGTTTGACAGTTGAACTGGCGGGACAGTACAACTGGTCCAGGGAAGAAAGTTCTCTTTTACTCCAATGGCCAAGATGAGTTCAAGCTGGGCTTTTGTCTTTCTGATTTCCTCACCGCACATCCTAATAACTTCTTTGTACTGTCCTTCTATTAGAGACGAGCTATCTATCTGACCCATTCATAAGATGGCAAGAACACCAGGAGCCAAGATTGCTCCAGAGTTAAAGATTTTCGTAACCCCACACACTCTCATTTAAAACGCCACTCTCCTTGAGTCTTAGTTATATTTACTTGTGCCAAGCTTACACTTTTGCATCATAGCAAGTGCATTTGCGTGAATTTGACAAGCAGAGTAATAACTCTGCTTTCCTCATATGATCCTAATCTTTGGCAAGAAATCGCAAGAAAAACTATTTTCAGAAAATGACTTCGAGAAGTGCAAACAATTCAGTGCCATTTTCATACCAATGTGCTTTCAACTATCATTAAGTCTGCATGAGAACAACAACCAGAAAACTACTGGAGCACACTGAACCACAATTGAAGTTTTTACCGCCTGTCATTTTCTATCATACATTAAAATAAAAAAGCCAAAATGAACTAACTTTTTGGCATGCACAACCACTATACTCAGAACTGTTACCCAACAGTTTTTCATGAAACATACACGTGAGAATTCTTACATATGAGTTTAATTGATCTCAATGTAATTATCTGTATGTATTGAATTTAGGGATACATAAACATGTGAAAGATTGGGACCTAGACTAGTGCGTTGCAACTCTTTTGGAAGTACTTAGGAATAACAAAAATGGAGATGAACAAGTGGATTAAAAAAATATTGCAAACCTCTTGATCCCACACAAACCCTTAAGAAAAAAAAGAGCAGTTTTGCCCTAGAGGCCAAGAAGGCCAATGGAAACCTGGGGTGCATTGAAACAAGTGTGACAAGCAGGTCAAGGGAGGTGATCTTCTCCCTCTACTCTGCCCTGGTCAGACCTCACCAGGGCTCTGCATTGAGTTCTAGACTCCCCGGTACAAAAAAACATAAGGATCTTCTAGAGAGAGTTGAGCAGAGGGCCACAAAGATGAGAAGATCTCTTTTCAGTGGTCTGTGGGAACAGGACAAGGGGAAATAAACATAAGCTGGAGCATAGGAAGTTCTGCATTAATATGCAAAGGAACTTCTTTACGGTGAGGGTGACGGAGCTCTAGAACAGGCTGCCCAGGGAGGTTGTGGATTCTCCTTCTCCAGAGATATTCAAGACCCATCTGGTTGCCTTCCTGTGCAGCCTGCTGTAGGGGGCCTGCTTTGCAGGGTGTTAGACTCGATGATCTCTAGAGGTCCCTTCCAGCCCTTATAATTCTGTGATTCTGTGAAAAGCTAATTGTTATGCTATCCTTGGGCACAGATGTGTGTTCATTTTAACTAGGAAAGACTATCAAACAAAAAGCCTTTAAAATTGATAATGTACATGCTCATCTTTATGTGTAAGAAAACAGTCTAGACTTCCTATTCCTGTAGAGAAGATTACTGTTCTGAACAGTGTGCCCTTCACAACTCACTGCTGGATTTGTTCCCTCAGAAAAGATCACATCAGAGCCAACTCTGTCAGATCCACATGTTATTGAAATCCAGTAGGAACCTTTTAGCACTATTCTTACACACACACACACAGAAGAAAGAAAAAAAAAATGACTGTGGAACAATGAAACATGGAAGAACATCCAGTACTTGGGTAGGAAGAGATAATGACATCAGGATGGCCTGTCATCTAGTAAGAAATTAACTTCTTTCCAGAAGGGTATATACTGCCCACGCTAACACACAAGTCCTTCTCTCTCATCTTTCTTACTGCATGAGGAGATACAATTACGAATTCAGAAGATGGTCCTCCTTGGACAAAAAAGAAATACCTATGATATAAAAAGAGGCAAAATAAGCATTGAACTCCCAGTGAATTTGGAAGAACGTGGATGTTTCCCAAGTGGATTAAAAATCACATTGCAACACACTTTGATCGACATTATTTTTAAGCTCTACTTATTCAGCATCCTGGTATTTATCAGCCAAAGCAATTTTGCAGCTATGTTAGACATAAAATATATTATCCACTGCATTTATATAAGGCCCGTTATTTTATGCATGATGGTAAACTTCTTGAAAAAATTGTGATCATGCAAGCTTTCAGCTTAGACAGAATTCCCTTGGGTAACCTACTGAAGCTGAAACTGTATCGATAATGCTGGAGGAGATGATGAGCAACAAGTTGTAAATTTAGCTGGAGAGAGATCTTACTCTTCATTTTAAACTATCACTTATTGAGGAGCTGTGCAGAGGCACTGACGACAAGACAGAGTGAAATGGGAGAGAAAGGAACTGCAAGCTACTAAGAGAAGACAATAATAGGAGATTAAATAGATACTACTGGAGGAAAGAGATGCAGTGTGTGGGGAACTAATGGTGAACACTTGTAAGAAGATGTTTTGAGATAATTTGTTGGGTGCATCCAGTGCATTTCAGGAGCATTTTATTAAATGTATCAATAGATAAATGAAACTCTTCTTCCAGAAATAATTAGAAAGACCAAAAAAACACCAAAAACAACACACAGAAGATACCAGAAGAACAAAGGTGATCAAGCAGCAAATTACATAAAATTGCTATTATGCTGGACATTATTTGAAACCAATGTATAAACTGAGAGAGAAATTTCATATTCACAGATAAAACATTTATTTCTCAGTACATCTGCCATGTATTCAACTTTAATACTACATATAATTTCTTGATTTAAAATTTGGATTCCCATGTTCCTTCCATTTTGAACTCACAGTGGTCTCTGCCATCATCTCACATTTTACTTTGTCACTTGAAAACACTTTGAAGATGTATTTGCTGAACATTAAACCTCAGCATTTTAGCCAATAATCAGCAATAAACTATTTCGTAGATTATGTTTTTAAGCCAATTCTCTTTCAAACAATGTAAAAAGCATCTGTAGCAATTTTAGTGTTCTCTACCCTCACATACCACACTTTACAGCATTTTTTTGGAGACAAGAAGGAAACATACAGAACAACCACATTCAAAAGAGCCATAGCCAACACTATAAGTTGCTAATTCTTCTTCATCTGCCATAGCATATAAACTGTAGTGTATCCAGTCCAGTGGCAGACAACATTAGAAGTGCTGGCATCTTTGCAGTGCTTTCTATCTTCAGATGGCTGGCCTACATTAGGCATCCAATGTTGTCAGTCCCTTCAGAAAAACTGGAAGGATTTTAAACAGGATGATTTGCTGCTGACCACCACATCTGGGAAGTATGAAGTAGTCCAAGTATTTTCAAAGTACATACAAGCTAGACAAACAGAATCACCTATGACTACTCTTTAATGCCTCCAGACACTGAGTTCAAGATTACTCCAGCCTTTTTTTTTTTTTTTTTTTTGGCAAAAGTGGGGTATCAAGGGGGGTAGGAGGGTGTAAGAGCAGGCTGATGAGAAAACTTTTACATACCCAAGTGCTGAGCTACAATTTACTCACGAACATATGTGGAAACTGCCAAGAAAGATTCTAGACTTCCCTACCCTGAGGCTCTCAAGCACTTCACTTACGCAGGAAGGCTGATCTATTAAGCCTGTCTCTGATTTGGACATCCTGATTCCTGCAGCACTTCATTTTTATGCACAGGAAGCCTCCACAGTAAGAGGAACAATCAGTGAATTACATGAAGCTTCACCAGAGGAACTACCTACACAAGGTGTTTCTGCTCATGAGTACACATCTTCACACCCCAGTTGTGATCCAGGCATCTTGGCAGAGGGCTGGAATACAAACCTGGTATCAGTCTTGGTGTGTAACCACAGAGCTATCCTCTCCATCAGCAGGTGTCTATTGAATCAACTCCTTTAATTCCTCTTGATAGACAGACTTTCATGCAATTTCACCTGGCCTTCTTTCACCCAGAAAGAAAATTGTAAATATTTAAGCCTTTCAGAAATAAAGAGGGCCAACTTCCTGAATACAATCTACGTGCAGCACTTTTATTATCACTAGGAAACGGAGAGCAAAGCTATTTGAGTGCCATCTGGGCAAACAACTTTCATCTGCATAAACGTGTCTCAGCGAGCACGAGTCCCATGAGCAGGATATTTGCTACCAGCTTTCAGATTCACGTGACGCATCTCACAAACACTTTAAGGTCTTCAGATTAGCCTAGTGTGTCTCTTTCTGGGACAGTCTTTTGATGCATATTGCCTCATTTCTGTAGAAAAAGAGCTTTAGCTACACATCTGACTTTTATCCAACTAGTTTGATGAGGCCTCAGTTAAGACAGCAGTCCAGACTTCTGTGACACCCCATCACTGAACTGCTGACACATGCATGTAACACACTGATCTGTACTTTTGACTGACCTTTCACAATCCTCTCCTCTTTCCCAAAAAGATAAGCACTATAAAAGCTGTACTGAAGTTTGAGTTTAACCCACACATACTGTTTCTTGCTGGGCTGGGCCATGATGCTGGACGAAGGAAGTTGCTGGGAATGCCTGGCACATTCTCAAGCTGGTCCTTGACTAGAGGTGGTGAAATGATGTGTCAGTCATTGTTCTGCCCTACCAAAGCTGTTCCTTTAAAATAGGCAGAAGTACCCCAGGGCCATGTAGAAAGAGGAAAGCTAAGTTCAACTATGTTGCTTGCCTCTTCTGTCCACCCTGGACAGAAGAAAACGCTGGAAAGCACAACCAAGAGGAAACAATAGTAGTGTGGGTAAGGAGGCCTTTCCATTCCCACTGCTTACCTGGGATCATTTTCACATCTCCTAATCATTCCCCTGCAAAACCATATCTACTCTGCAAACAGCCTTGTAATTCCCTGACTCTCTTTCCTCCCCTTCTGGAAGCTCCTTTCCCCCAAAATGGAGCCAGGATTCTTGCTGTGAGGAGCTAGAAGGAGTAAACAGCCATCCTTCATCTGCTCAAGTATCAGGCTCTGCTTTATGCCCCGTTTTAGGAAAGAATTGAAGGAATATGAGATAATCAGTAGGTGTGCTGAACAGCCACAGTGGCAACTGCATTATTAAAATCCTCTAATGTAAGACTGTCTAGAGAGAATAGCTAAGCTGACTACTCAATTCTTCTCTGTATAAAAAAGGCAATGGAAACATATGCATTGTACCATGGAGACTGGGTTATGAGAGCCTTCTTATAACCTTCTCATGCTCTTTAGGGCTGCATTTAATCTGTTCATTTGCCTTTTTAGTGTAACTGTCCAATGTTAGCTAATTATCCAAAAACAGTATTTCACAGTCACAATAATATACTTCCTTTCTACCAAAACCATTAATTTCTTACATCACTATTTTTCAAAAATCAAAGCAAAAACAAAACAAAAATATTCCTTCAGTTATGCTTATCTGTGCTTAAATTAAAAAAAAGAAAAAAAAAAGGAAAAATAAGAAAAAAGGAAGACAAAAGACAACAGAACCATCATTTGCTGATTTTGTACTATTCCTATCAGTGCCATGTAGATATACACACAGTTTTTCTCCTTTTTCTCTTACATGAGATAGCAGGCAGACTCAATGCCTTCCTTAAGTATTCCCTTCCCTCTTAAAGCCTCCCAAAGTATGCTGACCATGCACTCATTTTGAAAGAGCACTATTTTAAAACCGAATTCGGTAATCGCCTACTTGGAGATTCCAAGCCACGTCCCTAATTTTGCCACAAACTCAACTGCCTCTGCCCGGCATAGAATTGTATTTCACATTCAAGACACTCAGAAGCACGATCTTGCACCTGGAGTTTCTACTACCAAACACACTGTGATGGTGTTCCAGCCTCTAAAGTAGAAGCCACAGATCTAGAAATCCTTTTATCCTGCTTAAAGCATGTATTTGGGTCCATGCAGCTTGTGGCTTCTAGATTGCTATTTCTGCTGTCATATGGAAAGAAAAAGAAAGGTATGCCTGAAAGTAAAACAGGTTTGGACTATAGCAGCAAAACCTGCAGTACAGGGTCTGCAAGTGGCACCTCAGCTGAGAATCCAGGCCTTTGCCAACTACTGCAGTTTTTGGTGAGGTCATAGTTACAAGCTTTCTTACCAGTTAAGTCTTATGTTAAACCTGTTGCAGTTACTCCCATTATTTCCATTCTCAAGAGCTTCAGTGCTTTGCTACTTTGACAGTTGGAAATGATCTTCTAATTTCTGTCCTAAGGTTATTCAGTGACACATTATAGCCCTTTAAATCTTCAGCTTAAATAGCTGTGCTCTCCCATTTCATCCCTAGTATTTGGTCCCTACTAAGAACGGATAATCCTACCGCCTTCTCAATGTCCTTCTTTTATGAGGCTAAGCAATCTAAAATCTTTTGATCTTCCTCCTGATTTTAGCAGCTGAGATGTACTCCAGTCCTCAGTCACTGTACTTGAATATGGATTCCCAACATCATATGTGAAATCTTAGTTATGCTTTGTACGATGGAGTAACATATATAAATATATTTTAAATAATCTACCCATGTATGTGTGGTTTTAACATCTATCCAAGGATCTTAAGGTATTTTCATAACTAAATCTTACCGAGATGACAAGAAGTAGATTACATTTATGAGCAAAGGCATTCTAGGGCTTCTGTTGCAAGTCACTGACAGAACTGGATCTTATTCTTCCATTTACTGAAAACAATTCATTTCAAACTCAATGCTGGGATGAAAAGTTCTATTAATCTGTCAGGTATGGTTCTAAGTGCATCTGACAGTGCAGCATCCAAGGATTGGATTTTTAGGAGAAAGCCTCCCAGTAAATCATATTCAAGGTATAGCTACCACTCATCTTCAGTGAAAGAAAATCCATTTTTGGTCAAGTTCTTTCTTCAAAAATTCCAGGTTTACTGCTCACTCCAAAACCAAGAAATCATTTTCTCTCCACTGTTCTGTTATGTTGTTGTATCATTATCTTATGTTTCCTTCTGAGGACCCTTAACTATTCCACGAGAATTAAAAAAAAAAGTCACAATTACCTACCAAAACAAATATTTTCTATTCTTTATCTACTTTCCTAAAAAGAAAAATACTGCTGTTGTAATATTCCATGCTCAAGTGTCTACAAAAGCATATGATCAGCTAAACCAAATCTCAATAAAAGGACAGGCTTAATAACACCTGGATGAGATTTACTTTACATTTCCCCCAAATATGAACAACAAAGTAGATTGTGGTAGAACTTATTTATAAAGCAGCATTCCTTTTTTTTCTAGCATGATACCAACATACACATCTCCAATACTTCTAAGACGCTGATGTCATATGATGCCCAAACTGCTTGTAAGGGTGGACACAACAATACTAACAGACTCAAGTACTACAAGAAGGAAGAAACTACAGACAAGTCTTTCTGCACCTACTTTGAAATTTAAAAATAGCTTTCATTTGTAATTCAGATTTCTTACAGAGTAACTCATCCTCCAAATTGCCCCTCAAAAGTCTTTACAATTCTTTCTGAACTAAAACTGCTTTAGAACAGATGTGGAATTAGGGAGGGCATGTAAACACACCAGTATCTGAAAATCTAAACTTATCATGAAGAGGAACACAGCATTAAAAATTAACTTCACTATCCTATGAGCAGGCATCTCTGAGACCTGGAGCACCACAGCTAAGATTAGCTTGCCCACAGCCAATCCCTCTCTCACCATACTACATGTTTAACAAAGCCAGGCAAAGAATGAGCAAGAGTGAAGTTATCTGTACCCTGGCCTTCTCCCCCTCAGTTTCAGCAATGCAAAGATTAAGGAATGCCACAAACTACATTCAAAGTATTTTTGTTTTTACCTAATCAGTTTTTTTAAACTCATTTATCTCTTAATTTTCTGTAAGAATTGAATCACATACTCCTAACACATGTGGTTCTTCTTCCATGCATAATAAATTCTCTTGTCCAACATTCCTGTATCACCCAGGTAGCAATAAAACAGTATTTTTTACCTAACATTTTATCCAATGTAAGATAAAGATACCTTTCCATAAATGGCAAAAGTAAACAGATATCACCACAAACCAACATGCATCGTCATAATATTCACTCAAAAAGCTCCATAAATATGTATCTAAATAGCTTCTATCAATGAATCATAGAATCACAAGGTTGGAAACAACCTATAAGATCATCTAGTCCAACTGTCCTCTCATTAGCACTGCTACCACAAGCACTAAACCAGATCTCGCCGCTCCTCATCCAGGTGCCTCTTGAACACTGCCAGGGACGGCGACTCCACCACCTCCCTGGGCAGGCCAGTCCAGTGCCTGACCACCCTCTGAGAGAAAAAGTTCTTCCTTATGTCTAACCTAAACCTACACTGGTACAACTTCTGGACCCAGGTAAAATGTTGTTTTTACTGCTGTGATATGGTTTGCAATGACCAAAAGGACATACCTAGCCAGAACTTTAGCAGAATGATCAACAGGACTGCACAGTCATGTGAAAATCAACAGCAGTACTGGAAGATGACAAGAAAAGCTTTCTTACAGGTTATACTGGAGCTCGCACCAGCAGTCTCTAGCAGGGGGCAGCCCTCTGCATAGGAACTGTGCTACAAACCCCAGCTGGCTGTAATCTATTCCTGCAGCCAGCAGCTCCCCAGGTTGTGTTGGTGAATTTATCATCAGTACTGTTTTTCAGTGTGTTTGACTTGCTGCAATGTAGTAACTGCTACATCTTGCTAAGGAGCTAGGCAGAAGTTTAAAATCCTCCTCACAGGCAGAAGCTTTCTGGGTTTTCAAGTCTTCTGCTGAAAGCCTGGTTAAGAGGAATGTGTGACTGACTCTGGAGCAGTTGAACAGTTGTGTGGTTTTGGAGGATCACTAGCTGGATGGCAGAGCCGTGCTCTCTACCCTTCTGTTTCTAAGAGGGGAAATGTCTGAAGAAATTTGTCCAATCTCTAACGAGCAGAATTCTGGACAATATGGGAGAGCAAGAACTGAAGAGACTTCCAGAAATGTTGGGCAGTTGTAGAGATGAGCCCTGGGAGAAAAAGTGCAAGTTGACAGATACAGGAGTGCTGCCACTTCAACAGTAAGGGCAGTTGTAGCTGTGAAATGCTTCTCTAGGAAGGAAATGTACTTCTGTATGTGGAAATAGAAGAGAAAAACAGAAAAGTAAATGTAAAAAATGGAGAAAGCAAGCATATGGTCCTTTGCAGACTGACTAGTACTATAAGCAGTTTTTGGGGGCATATAGTTAAGAATGTACTTGCTGATTTCACAAAACATAAGCATTTGTTCCATAAGAAATGGAAAACTTTAAACTTTGGAAGTGTATACTATGTTTTGCAGGGCACTAGAGTGTAGTCCTTGATCTTATAATAAAAGGTGCAAACCAGCAACTGTGTTCCTCTGAATGTTTAAACCCTATCACTATGTTATTGTTAGCTCTGCTTAGACTTTTCCAGGAAGTTAATTGTCCACAAGTAATTTCGCATCTCCAGTTGGGATGAAGCATGTGTTTCCTGGAAATATTTGGAGCTATTTAGAGAGTGTTGAGAGAGTTACTTGATCATTTGCTACTCTTGTCAGACAGAATACTTCATTTACCTTAACTCTCTTTCGATGACTCCCACTGACCAAATTGAAGTGCGCTGCCAAACTGACAGTACTCTGGATGGTTTCCACTCATGGTACTACCTCAAGTATATCAGTATTCTGAACTCCCTGCAGGCTCCTTGAAGACTTTGAATCATGACCACTGGAATTTCATGAATGAGGAATGCATGGATGAGATACTGTACAGAAGAAGAAAAAAAAAAAAAAAAGATAAAATATTTCCACCTCTGACATAGAGGCCGCTTGGGAAAAGTTGGCATGCATGACTAAAGAGGTATTTTGCTCTGCCCAGCGAAGTGCTAGGCCATTTGTAGCCAGAAAAAGTAGCTGAAATACATATGTTGAATTGCACTGCAGGAAGAAATGACACTGTTGGGAAGACACTCAAAATAGTGGTTTCAAAAGGGCTGCCCACACTCAGGTCTTGGTAAAATCACATTCTGATAATGTTCCTCTGGAGTGACTGGTGATGGCCACCATCATCACGCTCTCTGCGAAGCCTTTCAAATCACTCTTTTCATATGTGATAGCATTTCCTCCAACAAAATAAGTTCCAGTTCCTTAAGGGAAAGGTAGATGTTGGATGAATTTCCAAAAGTCTTGTTCTGGCAGCATCTACTCCAGAGACCTCATTTTAACACTTGAATAGTACAGGTGGACACCTAGCAGTATCCAGCAGCTACCTGTCCTATGAGATAAGCAAACAACACAGAATCACAGAATGGTTTGGATTGGAAGGGCCCTTTAAGATCATCTAGTTTCAATCCCTGCTATAGGCAGGGTCACCTCCATCTAGACCAGGTTGCTCAGAGTCCCATCCAGACTGGCTTTGACATCAACTCCTGTCCTGACTTCACATCACGGGACTCAAACAACTCTCCTCTTGCTACTGCATGGGAAGGGCATCCTGGCTGCCACCTCATCGACATGCAGCTACTAAGCATCTATAACTGAATTTATATAAGATACCAGTTTTTGGGCTGTCAACAATGCAACTGCAGCTACTTTCTCAATGCAAGCCTTAAAAGAAACTGCCTCTCTGTAAAGCAAAAAGAGTGATGCTCTGAGATTAAGTTCAAATAAATGGGGTTTGACAAATGTTTCTGACACAGAAGACACTCTAATATGAACTAGAGTTAGTACAACATAGAGGCTCTTTGCCAAGAAGACCTAACCAAACTTTCACTTACACAGGTAGGAAAAAATGAAAGTCAAAGGTATATAAAACGACCATGTGAGCTTTCCTCTGACTCAAAGTGCATGTTCCAAGCACATGCAGGGCACGGGGTACAAAGTGTGAGTGTCAGCAGCAGAGCCAGCACTCAGGATCTGCCATCATTAAAGAATAATCCACTGAAAAGAGGTCTGAATGAACGAGAGACTCCTTCAGCCTGGAAAAAGTTGAGCACCGCTGAAGGAAATGTTTTCCTTTATGAGGAAAACAAGAAGCTGAAGCGTCCCAGGTTAGCAAGAGATCTGCTTGCAGCTATGTATGCAGCACATGGCTCCCTCGTGTGGTCTTCCACGTATAGTTATTCCTTCTCGAAAAACTGAATCAGAAATGCCATTAAATAGCAAACGAAGTGAAAATCAATCCTTTCTAGTCAAACAGATACATCAAACAAGCAGATGGGAAAACACTGACAGAGAAATCTAATCCTTTGCAGAGGGACTAGCCCACCAACGACTAAAGCAGATGCCAGCTTTTTCCTTCTCGGAGGAAAAATTACAACATTGTTTATTTTTTTCTAAAAGAATATATTTATTATATTTTTATCAGAAAAATCAGAGACATTCAAATTAAAATATCTCTGTAGATACGTAAATGGGAGAAACTGAAGCTTTGAATAGCAGAATTTTTTTTTTCATATTAATTTTATCTTTTTTCCCTCCAAACTAGCTAGCTTTGCTGTAGTTGGACACCAAAAATTGACATTACTCCAAGCTTAATCCCTGAAGCAATTCTCAAGTGTTTTGTACTGGTCGTTTTTATCTAAGGAAACAAGGGAAACTTATTTCCCTTAAGGCAATCCTAAGGGAAACTCAATCTACAGCCAAATACATCTCTCTGTCAAATTATTAGAGCTTGTATTTATCATTCCTAAAACTCTGGTACAAGTTATCAAGCTTTTCTTCAGATTGGTGAGATAAGAAAGCAGGAGGGAAGAAGTGAGTCATCACATGCGTCCTCATGTTCTGTACTGGTGAATCACTGCATGCTCATTGCATCACAGATGTCCCGTGCAGCCACCAGGGTAGCTCTGTAGTCAAATATGCATAAGCTTGTATACACTTGTACATAAACAAACAAGAATGACATTTCCTTTTATTTTACGTAGCTGCATAGACATATTCCCCTAATTTGCGTATGGTATGGTCAACGTGCACACCATTGGCTTTCTGAAAGCTTCAGCAGCTTCAGTACTGATGAAACAAACAGTTTAAAACAGAGGGACCCTATGATAGCAGCAGACATGCCACAAAAGATTCACTTCCTGACTCACAGACCTCAGCTTTTTGGTTATTTGACTTCAGTTCATCTCCATCAGTACATGCTCTAATCATGTCTTGCTGTTCTGTTCAGAGTCACAACCAAATGCCATGCACAAACACACAGGAAATAAAGATCACCCAGCAGAGACCTTTTTAATGAATCGTTTTAAAATATTAGTCATCCTTCTATCACAAAGAGCAATCAGTATGGAAACCTGACAGCCCTTCCAGGAAAACGGTGTACTTTTCTAACTCTCTGTCACCATTTCTCTCCCTGTTCCTATATGTAGAATACAGCATATATCAAATTATGAATTCCTTAAGTAAATAAATAAATAATGCACAACTTTAGGGAAGCAGCTTTAAAAGCAAAGCTGGACATCACCACATGACTCTGCAATCACAGAGAACATGAAAGAACAAAGAACGGAATCAGAGGAGCTCAAAAGAGGTGAAAAAGCTTTCGATTAGAGAACTAAAAATAATCATTGAACCTAAGTTTTTGTCTAGAACAGGTTTTCTAGTTGAAAAAGCAGCTACAAAGCAAGGAGCAAGTGCTCTGGCCTTCTTCCTTCTGGCCATGTCTGTGCCTGCTGCCCCTGCAATGAGCTCCTCCCCAGCCAATGCCAGAATGGACCACAGGTTTGCAAGACATCAAAGCAGGGACGTAAATAAAACAGCAACAGGAAAATCCAAACTGTAGCAGAGAGACCGGCAAAACACTCAGCACTATTGGCTGGTATTTCATGTGCCTGCAGCCACAGCTCCAAGTCAAATAAGCATAGCCGTCAATCACAGAATCAGAGAATGGTTTGGGTTGGAAGGAACCTTAAAGATTCCAGTTCCAAACACTCTGCTCTGGGCAGGGCTGCCCCCCACCAGCTCAGGCTGCCCAGGTCCCCATCCAGCCTGGCCTTGAGCGCCTCCAGAATGGGGCACCACAGCTCCTCTGGGCAGCTGTGCCAGTGCCTCACCAACCTGTGGGTAAACTGAAGTTGAAAACCATTCTCCCTTGTCCCATCACTATCTGCCTCTGTAAACAATCGGTCTCTCTCCTTGCTCCTACGCTCCCTTCAAGTATAGGAATGCCACAATGAGGTCTACCCAGAGTCATTTCTTCTCCTGGCTGAATCAGCTCATTTCTCTCAGCCTTTCTTCATAGGGGAGGTGCTCCAGCCCTCTATTCATCTTCGTGACTCTTCTCTGGACCCAGTCCAACAGTTCTACATCCTTGCTGTACCAGGGCCCCTAGGTCTGGACACACTACACCTCACAAGGGCAGAGTAGAAGGGGACAATCCCTTCCCTTTCCCTGTTGCCACCCCTCTTCTGATGGAACCCAGGATACTGTTGGCTTTCAGGGCTGCAAGTGCACGCTGCTGACTCTTGCCCAGCTTTTTGTCCACCATCAGGCTGAGCTCCAGCATCAGCTGGCTGGGTTGGCAAAGGCTTCAGTTCGCCTATGAGAATTCAGTTTTCCAAAATCTGTGCAGCACTGATGCAGGCCAGTATATGACTAACAGCAGCGTGGCTGTGAGCCGTGATGGATGCTGTCGCCTTCGCAACACAACAGTAACAGTAAGATTGCCAAGTAACATAAGTGAAAGTAATTTGATCTCTTTTCACCTGCCAAGCAATCAATTACTGGAAAAATTAACTTGTTTCGCAGCAGCTCATGAGCAGAACTGAACGAACTCGGATCACAAGACATGTCAGTGAATGCAGGCAGCACTTTGGGATGCGACAGCAATGTCAGGGTGGGCTGCCCCGTGTGGGTTCCCAGCAGGCAACTTCAGCAGCAAACCAGACAGGCAGAGTTAAGCCAAACCCCTTCTGTTCCAGATGGAGGACACAAAGGTAGAACCAAAATTATCAAATCCAGCTGTTCCTTCAACATGCTTCTTCTCAGCTGCAGCTGTTGCCTGCAGTGACCAGCATGCAGCAAACCACACTGCATTGCAGGAGCCTCCATAGCCTTTGTAAGACCAAGTAATGCTCAGTGATGCTCAGATAACTCTAAGTTAGCAGGTAACACATGGATTGCTTTGTACCACCATAAGCCACAATGGAGGCACAAATGGATTCAAAGAAATACACAACTTACCAGACTTCTTCCTTGGTTAATGACAGTAATCCAAGGGTTTTCCAAGAATGTCAAGACTGACTATCATGCGATTGTGCCTAAAGTAACATATGTGACTGTAGGTTTGTTGTATTTTATCAGTGATTTTAAGACAAATCCACCACTGATGAAATATCAGGACTTCAAAAACATGCATTTATGACTCAGTAGAAAAAAGAAAAAATCACCTCTTTTTGTGGTGATTTTTTCTTTTTTCTACTGGTGATTTATATCAAAAAAAGCAAAATTTTTTTGATATAAATTACATGGGAACTTGTGAACTGAGCTTTCTCTACTGGGAAAAAAGAATATATCATTAACAGGAAAATTTAATTAAAATGTAAACTTTTCAGCGTCTCTTTTTTTTTTTTGTATGTTAGAAATTATTAACTATGTAAGAAAACATTTCAATATAAGAAAAAAAATGCATTTTGATTGATCTTATTTTTTCCCCAAACTTTTGACTTGTAAAACACTGAGAGAGCTAAATTTTCTCTCTAATTAGAAAACTGTTTTTGAAATCATGGAAACTCATATGTCAAGTGAACTTCATTTTTTGTACGATATTTTTGTGATCTTAAAATACAGATGTTACTTTCATAACAGCAAGAAAGCAAAATGACTAGAGAAGAAAACAGAATAAAATTTCCAAAAAAAAAATAGGAAGTCTCACATACTCCTCTCCTCCACTGGGTGGCATTACTACCTAGAGCTGCAGCACTGGACTGCATAAAGTTGTCAGAATGAAGTAAACATCTCACATACCTTTCTTGATCTCAGTTAATGGAATTACACCATTTTCCTGAGAAAAGCATCTGAGCCAATCTGCTGACATGCAAAACTGCCACTTTTGAGCTAGATAATAGTCCCATCTGATAGTTTCAGAACAAAGACTGTTGTAAAATACATCTCACAGATGAATTTAATTCATACTATTGATTTTGGCAAAGTTGAATCACATCCATCTCTTCAGAGAATAAATTAAAAAGGGAGGGATTAATATATTAAAAGCATACAGTTGCCATCTGTGAAGCAGAAAAAATACAGAATAAAATCAGGTATGAAATAACTTCTGGGTCTGTATCCCCACAAATTCCATCACCAAGCTGCCCCTTCTTTTCCTATCCATGTACCAAGACCCACCTGCCCACTTCCTTCTAGTAGAACTGAAGTGCAAGTGACAAACATAAGCTGACTGAAATGATGTACACTTCGATGCTGAGAAATACTTCGGGTCACAGCAACTTGCCTGTTCTAGGAAAAGCAAGAAAAACAGCAGTAACTGTCAACAATCTTTTTTCCCTGTTACAATGTTAAAAAACTAAGAGGTCACAAATAGAAAAAAAAAGAGATCCAGAGTTATTATGTGTGAATCCGTATATGCAAATATTATCAGGAAAAGGTTTAGATAATATATTGAGAAGATTTCAGATGTGTTTTAAGTTCCATTTTAACCTGGTTTGGTCATAGGGCTTAGACCACAATTCCTTTCCATTTCCTTTCTTAACTTGTCCTTCTCAAAGCCACCACTCCTGATTCTTCCATCCCTTTCACCCAGAAATGCCACTGTTAATTCCTTCAACAGACTGTCTTTACGCGCACATACAAGACCCAATTCATGTTAGCCTTTCAGCCTTGAAAAACTCACTCACATTCATAATAGGACAAGGAACCATGCACTTTTGGTATATCACATGTATTTTATAACAAAGTTCTTTTCTCTTACTATTGATTTTTATTTCAGGCCTTACACTAGCCTTGAATGT
Organism: Perdix hodgsoniae; assembly: GCA_035772895.1. NCBI lineage: Eukaryota > Metazoa > Chordata > Aves > Galliformes > Phasianidae > Perdix > Perdix hodgsoniae. Next base: position 1,011,350 of record JAPSGF010000068.1, on the reverse strand, counting down.
CTTCACAGCTGGGAGTATGTGCACAGGGGAACCTGACCAGACTGAACCTTTTAGGAAAACAAAAAAAAAGCCCAAACTTTCCAGTTTCACTGTTTACGTGCATTGATAGTGATAGGATAGTGATAGGACAAGGGGGAATGGTTTTAAACTGAGAGAGGAGATTTAGGTTAGATATTAGGAGGAAGTTTTTCGCTCAGAGGGTGGTGACACACTGGAACAAGCCACCCAGAGAGGTTGTGGATGCCCCATCCCTGGAGGCATTCAGGGCCAGGCTGGATGTGGCTCTGGGCAGCCTGGTCTGGTGGTTGGCAACCCTGCACATGGCAGGGGGCTTGAATCTAGGTGAGCGTTGTGGTCCTTTTCAACCCAGGCCATTCTGGGTTGAATACCCATGCCCTCATTTGGTAATTAGAATGAAACCTCCATCTATCCCTCTTTTCTTCCTTTGGTTAGAGCCTCTTATGTTGTACAGCACCTTGCTTTCTGTGCTTTTATTCCAGAGAAGTTCATTTGAAAGAGTTTATAGTCCAAACTGACAGGCTCCAGTGTGCCTAGGCTGGCTCCAACCAACAATGTGCAGCCACACATTCCTGTCCATCCCCCACTCCACACATGTGGCTGCCCACACTCCTCCAGATGCACAAGGAAGTGGAATCTTGGGACAAAATGCACAAAGTGGATTTCTGCACCACTGAATTAATTAAATGTGTAGGGAAAGAGAATCCTCTCTGCAGAACGAGTTTGTGGTATGAAGCTGCTACCCACTTCTTCCTTTGCTCTGATATTCTTTCTACAACTGTGTACATTTTGGGCAAGAACTTGACTGAAAAGCCAAATTTGCCTTTCACTTAAACTTGCACTTAAACACCCCGCAACAGATACAAGGGTTGAGTCACTCCTCTTTTCATCGCCATCCAGCAACGACATTTAACATATTTATGTCATTCATACAGACTTCATGATTTTTTTTCTGTTTATCTACGGACTCCTATAAGTTGTGGTCTTTGTCCCCTAAAAGGAGGCTTGAACAGGAAGAATGAAATTGTTTTAATAATTACTGTTCCTTTTAATAGCAGCAAGCTATGAATTTTCTTCATGCCACCAGGGACAAAATTAGTTTCATAATGTGATTAATGGGTTATTCAGAAGTGGCCATAAGAATACAGAAGTGATGCAAACTAATGAAATAAGAAAGAAAAGAAAGAAAGGAAGGGAAGAAAAAGAAGGAAAAGAAGGAGAGAAAGGAAGGAAAGGAAAGAAAGAACGGAAGAAACACACACTTTTTGCAATCTGTGAAAATCTGAAAAAGGTAAATGGCCATGAAGGTAAATGCCATAAAAGGCATGAAGGCCAAGTGCACCACCAACAGATAAAACTGCAACTTAACTATGTTTTTCAAAGTACCTTATGTAGGAACTTTCTATGCATGTAAGCGCATTCTGCTCATGTATTTGGGCACTGGTTAGGCTAACATATGCTCTTCTTGCTTCTTACCACATCAGACAACCACATCAAGAAAGCAATGCCAACTGAAGGACTTGCCCATATGCTTACCAGCCAACGCAAAGAATGTTTCTTCCTTCCTGTTTCTCAGTCCTACCTGCACAGAGTAGAACCCTGCTGTCAGGTTGTGTCAGTACTTCTGACACATACACGGGTGTCAGTGCCTGTTTCTGATCACGCTGATGCAAATGATTCTACCCACTATGCCTGCAGAAATGTTCCTCATTATTTTAATGAGTGAACAGAATGAGCAATTTTCAGCTCCATGTGCCACATCATGTACAAATTAACAAGAAGAAATAACATCTTGCTAGACTGATTCATGTGCAGTTGCAGCTGCACAGCTTTGTTTCAGAAGCATGCTTCTTGTCACCTCCAGGAGAGGCTGGATTTTAGAAGCACTTGGGCCAATAGTTTTGAGTTGCCTTTTTCCTCACGTGAGGGATTTGCAAATAATCCTACAGCCTTCTGACATCTCCAGGTATGTGGGCTATGTACACACAAGAGAATTTGCACTACTATTAATCACTGTATTTTCTCAGTGATTTGTTAAAGTACAATGGTAACAGAGGATTCCATACAATCTTTGATTCTCTCTCTTGACAGTTGATAGCAAATCCCATCACACTTTCTTGGGTGAGTTAAAATATACGGGAGATGTATCCCTCTTTACAGTAGAATTAATCACTGCCAGACTATGAATTTTCCATCTACGTTACTCCTCCATCTAGAACAATAAACACAATGTCACCTTCTCTACTTGTTTCTTAGCCTTGCGCTCAGCTGTGGCAGAACTTAGCACCACAGAAGGCCCAGCTGAAAAATCCTGACAGCCAAGATCTACCCCAGCTGAGCCCTTCCAGGAATGGCTTCCTAACAGAGCTGAGAAACTGCTGTCCCTGAAAGGCAAGCACAGGTTTGGCAAATCCCTTTCAAAGTTTCACTATCTTCATCAAAGAAATCTTAGTGTTTAATCTCTTTCCTTTTCACTCTATTTTTGTGGTGTTTTTTGGTTTTTTTTTTTTTTTTGCAGAAGTCTCAGCAGGGCTAATGAGAGCAGGCAGGCTGCTTTGCAAGTCCTGTATACAGCACCACTGTTCATACACACTGGTTTGCTGTTTGCCCTCCTTAGAACTAAGTCAACAATAAGCACTGCATCTTCCTCGGCAGCACTGCTGCCTAACAATTCATCTCCTATCACAGGGATAAACTATTGTCTGCTAATAACCAAATACAGTATTTTGCACTTGACTTGTATCTTCTTTCAGACCTCTCTATTCAAAATAAATTCATTTTAATCCTGTCCTTCAATGTTTGCAGATTAATTCCTATCCCAGTTTGGCACTGGCTACGCAGTGAATAAACTGTACTCCATTTTCCAAGTCATTAATTAGAAATGGTAATTAATTTTGGACCACGACAGATGCCTGGCTCACTATATAGGATTGACCTCTTGCTCAGTATGTAATTTCCATTAATGCCTGCACAGACAGACATGCATCTTACTGCAGTTATGAAGACAGAGCATAACAATCTTCTACATTTGCAAGGATTTTCAAAGTGATATTGAAAAAAAAAGACCAGTTTTACTCATTTTCCCCTCTGGAAAATGAGCTCCAGACAAAGAAAGGCATTCGATTATTTTCCATCTTCTTCCATGTTTTTAATTAGTCTTTCCTTCAGTATGTGTTCAAAGACTTCAGATTATACAGGAACTAAGTTAATAAACCTATATTGCCTAGACCACTTTCTTCTTTCTCTTCTCAAATTCTGATGTTACATTTCCTTCCTTACATTCTTTTAGGGATAGTCACCAAGAATTTTCATTAAACATCCATCTTGTCTGATCTCCATGTACCATTTAGAACCTGGTAACAATTAGAAACAACTTCTAAATCACTCGGTTGAGCTGTCCTCTTCGTTGTGCTATTTTTCACTTCTGAACCTCACTGACATCAATTCTCTTTCCTTCAGTGGATATCACTGAATGCTAACGCATATTTTTCATTTGATCAATTTGACTCTTTGCTGTACCATCACTGCAGAGCGTTCCCTTATTATATGTATAGCTAAGGAACTTCTACTATTGGCATCTTTCTTTTACTGTAACTTTGCTGGACTTGGTTGTTTTCTGGTTTTGGTCTCTTTTTTTTCTGACTTAAACATTTCTTTATTGGTCTTTTTGTTCTTCTTTTTCCCATTCTTTGTGGAAAACTCACTGCTTACTTCTAACCACCTCAAAAAGTTCATTATTTGAGTAGAACATTTATCCTGAGTTTGAAATGCTGCTTCCAGTTCCTCCACCAAACCACATATAAAACACAATGGTTATGCCAAGGGACAAAGTCTTTTAATAACACATCTCTTAATACCTAAATCTCTTTGTCAGTATTTGTTTCTACCCCCACATCTGCTAGGATGAGAAGAGACAGCAGTCTGGTAATGCCAAATGAACAGCTCCAGCCAGAAGAGCTCTCTGGCACAAGGGCTGAGAGTGAAGAATCTCCTCAGATTCATCTCCATGAAACTCTGCTATGCAACTTACTGGCTTTTCTACCCTACCTTTCACTCAATACACCAATATTTTTCCTTCAGGGTCCATGCAAACAGCTTTCTGTCTCTTGTCCTGCTCAGACACATTCCAGAAATTGAGAACATACCCCACCACTAAAACTCAAAAAGCAAAGGAGAAATTAGTATTAACATTGGTTCTTTGAATGAAATTAGTATGAACATTGGTCTTTTTTCCCACAAGTAACTGCTGAATAATTTCTTTAAGAAAGTATAAATCAGCAGCACTCATTTCAGGATGGCAGCTGACCTCTCTCACCTTTCTGCTTAACAGCATCCTCCTTTTTTAAACAAGACAAACTCATATGAAGAAGCTGAATCTTGAGTGAAGGCATAAGTAGCATTCATGTGTCACTCTCCAGTCAGCAATAAAAAGCTCCCATTGACCACTCCCAGCTCCCATGCCAACCCACAGTTGGCACACCAGCAGGGAACAGCATTGTGAGCCAGTCCATAAAGCCACTGAGTTTACCTGAGGAGATGCTCTGTGACAATGGTCAAATCAGTTTGACCTTCCATGCTGTGACACCAAGGTCAGTGCTTTATTCAGAGAGATCCCAGCAGGAGGGCAGCTTTGAAACACAGCTGTATGAAAAGCAAACTGCGTCAAGCACATTCTAAAGGTCTCCCGCCAATAGCTGCCATATGAACCAACTCTCTAGGGGGCAAAAAACAAGCATGGTCATATTAAGCACTAAAAAAAAAACCTGCAGAGACCAGGGATTCTGGGTTTAAAAATCCCTGCCTAGGAGAATGAGGACAGTAAGAGCACTCGCTGTCAGTCCCTCACTAGAAGGATCTTTTGTCAATAGCAAACAATTTAGGGTGCTATTACTTAAAAGTAAAGGGCATTTCTCAAGGATGCAAGCATTGAGTTTGCAAAGGTTTCTTAAGAATCATCTTTCCATTGTCAAACTTTTTTTTGTTGAAGTGATGTAGCACTTGAATAATTTGTAATGCTTTCTTTTTAGAAATTACCCACCTGTGGTGACTGTCAAGAAATTAAGGATTCTGATTATATAAAACCAAGTCCTGACTTTATATCAACCTATTCATTCTTGTCATTTTGTGAAACAGATAAAAACAGATTAAAAAAATACTGAAAAATACCCCAAGGGCCTGCAATTCTTCAGCATAAAATGCTCATTTTGCAAAGCTTTTATCTTACAAGGTACCTGTTTCAAGAAGATGATCATTTCCTACTCAAACACCAGTTCTTGTCATCAGTTTATAAAATGGATTTTCTAGTTCTTTCAAAGCAAGATTTTTTGCTTTACACTTTTCTGAGTTAAGGTAGTACTGCTCAACCTAATCTGCAGAATATATATGGCAAGCTCCCTTACCATGCCTTATGACCTGCATCATTGGAAATTTTCATCTCAGAAAACTAAAATTTAGTGCCTCTATTCTGTAAAGCAGGAGCACATATAAATAACTCACTCTAACGAGCAGTGAATTAATAGCTTCATCTTCCCTTTTCTTACTGCAGCTCCCCTTCTCTTAAATATTTTTTCTCTCTTATAGTCTTCCCAAATGTGGACACATCCATAAAAGACTGACACATGGAGGAAAGCCTTATGATCTGTTCTGAACTCGATACAAGCTTTTACAAGTAACATGGACAGATTCAGATTCCGCTTGAGTTTTTTGGACAAATGGACTTCTTAGCTTAGCCTGTGCACTCATAAAACACCAGGACCCTCACACCAGGGACAAACTAGTTACCACTACAACAGCTGACAGTGCTGGAGTATACATGTCTTATATACAAAAATGATTTATGGGGGCAATAAACTCTTAAGCAATTTATCCTTTGACGGTTGGCTCACAATTCCCACTGGTATCATACGCACTATGGAAACTATGATAGATAATCTGTTAAAAAAGTGCATCTGTTTCTTATGCAATGTTTCCAGCATTAAACCAAGCTTGAAACAAATGAGTCCTTCTAGTATGGGATCATTTCATAGATAATTCTTCTCCCAAGTGACCTCAAATGCCTTTATATTTTCCATGAGCAAATCAGTGTTTACAGTCAAGTTTCCTCTCTTTCTCTTCTTGATGGCAGCTCCTTTTTGTAGAAAGCTGCAAGATTTTAAAATGTGATATATACTGTATGAGAAAAAGTTTTCCTTGGTTTCAGAAACTTAGGGGCTGTCATGATAGCTCACCTGTAGACTTGAAGGATAGCCAGAAATCTGCTACAAGGAGTAAAATTTCAGCCCTGACTTGTTTGTCATCAGAACACAGTTAAAATTACTATCACATCTTCTTTAGAGTAGGTCCTGGAAATTAACATGGTAAAGAAAAGGGGGGATAGCAAGAAATCTTCAGTAACTTTCCACTGTGATTATACAATAAATGTGCACTCTCAAGTCTCATGCATAATTTCTGCAAAGAGAAAAGGTTGCGTCTAAGCCTGGAAAATTTCCGACTGTGCCCTTCTTGTATTCCTTCAGTATCTCGATTTAACAAAAACACCCACACATATATATGAAAGATCTGCTTCCATATTAATGAGTAAAAGTATCGTCAGCAGCAATCTCAGCTAGACTTCCACAATGAATCAAGGAGATTTAATCAGATTTAGCACATGAGTTTAACATTTGGCAATTTTCTTGCTAGCATTCTGACATTATTAATATCAATGGCTGTTTAATGATGTACAAGTTCTTCATGTAAGTGAACACACAATGATGAAATAGATGCTTTTAAGCAAGTCCGATTCTTTTGCTTTCTTAAAATGCAAGAATGGGACCTGATACCCATTTTTATGTGTTTCCTTCCTTCCTTCCTTCCTTCCTTCCTTCCTTCCTTCCTTCCTTCCTTCCTGCCTCCCTCCCTCCCTCCCTCCCTCCCAGCGCCAGCTTCCTATTTGGCCCTGCCTGGAAGAAGTGTCCTCAATGTGGTACCTCACACAACAGTTGCCCGAGAAAAGACCAGCTGATATCTCCCTGGAGCAGCATGGAGAAGATCCAGAGCATCAGGCCTACATCCAAGGGACAGAACACAACTTAACCTCGTCAAGGTGAAATGGATTAATAGTATTAATCCTGGACAGACTGTTGATATTTATTGATGTTTTCTTGAGGAAAAGTGACTGTTCAGTACATAAGCAAGGGACACACTTTATTTTTGCTACTCTACAGGAAGAGTTTGTTTTATTATCTGTAAGCCAGAGAAGTAACTTAAAGTTTCTAAATCAAGAAGAGAGTTTTGCGCAACATCAAAGATTAGAGGAAATAAATAAACACACTATCCCCCCTCTAAAAGCCCACCACAAGTCTGCAGTGATGCCTTTCCAATGTGTTAACTCCTTTTCGGCCAGATGTCCCCATGTTTCTGGGGACGTAGTGTCAGATAAAACCAGAGCGTATATGAGAAAAATCCCTTCACATGAAAAACACATTGGCAGCACAATCCATGCTGTGGCCAAAAGCACAGACAGTGTGACAGGTGACAACAGGATGTGGGTTGTTGAACAAGTGACAAACAATACAAATGAGATCTCACAGATCTGTAACAAGGTCTTTAGCAGTCACGCAAATTGCACTGTTAGCTTCTGTACAGATCATCTAATTCATCTGAAAATACACCCTCAGTTGCAGCATAGAATAAAACAGAATCACAATGCTTGCTAGCTTTAAGGGAAAGCATGGTCTTCTTTAGGCATCTAAAGGCAGTCCCTGAAATGGAAATGGTAAGGCCTTTCCTAGGAAGTACAGAAATAATTCTAGCAGATTTCATGTAGTGGGCCATTATCATGTCCATCCACCTCAAATAATCTAGCTCTAGGGGCAATCAAATGAAATGTGTGTTAATTACACGAAATATTGCTGAAACACACAGCCAGATGAAAAAAAAATCAGATTGTTCCTTTGAATTTTCTGCCATTTTTATGAAGTCCTGGTCAGGAGGCTAACACAAAGGTAGGACTGATCATAGCAGATCTGAGCTGGTGAAGTAGATGTCTTTCATAGGCAAAATTGGTATTTCCAGGGTATTGCTCCTATCATTCTCTAATAGATACGTGAAGTGTTTATTCTTTCCATTGGACTCATTGCAGAGTCACACTGGGGCGGATAACTCTCAAATAGAGAGATACACTGCAAACATCTGGAGTTGGATGAGGTGAACTTTTACTCACATATGCCAATGAGTAAGGAAAGAAGGTCTTGAGACAAGAAGAGTAGCAACAGATCGTGATGCAGGCCAAGCCCTGGGGATAAGCTGTTTTCAAAGGGACATTTCTGGATGTCACATTCCACAGTGAAGCCGGTGTGTCCTGCTGGGACCACAGCAGCAGCCACACCACCATGGCTGCCAGCTCAAGCCCATGGCAGAAGAGCAGTACTGCTTCAGCCTGACAATGCTAGAATTAGCACTTTATTCCCACATATTGACTGTCCTTTCCCACGTAGCTGAACAGTTTGCTTTCTTCCATGGAAACCAAAGATTTTGCGCTGACCTTCCACACAAGTTACTCACCAGAGCCTTATCTCAAAGATGCAGGCCTCCAGTGAAAAGTTCAGCAAGAGACACCACCAAAAGCTTTGATTTTTAATGACTAAGGGATTCAGACGTGACATTTCCTACTCCCAGTTCCATTTTGTCCCTTCACATTAAGGACTGGATTCAATCACAGGCATATTTTTGCAGACATTTAATCGTAAGAAAAAGTAAACAAAAAAACTGGCAAGGAGATAAGCTCCACAGCCTGACTTTCCCTTAATTTTCTGCTCACTACAAGGCAGTTCCATTCAGCTCTGAAAACATCAGTGCCTACCCTGATACAATGCAGAAAACTTTGATACATCACCCCCACAACAGACAGCAATGAAAACAATTTATAACTTAAGACAAGCACAAGGCACGGCTGTCCTTACAAGTAGCTTCGAGAAAATATTAGCAGATGCTATTTAAACAAAGCTCCATTCTACCAAAGGTCTTAGAATTACCCTGCTACCCAATCCTGAGTATGCAGTGTTTTAAAAACATGGGGTTACTGCTTATCTGTTGCCTGAGTCTAAATATTTTGTTTTCCTAAAAAGGGCCTGAGAAGCCAAACAAATCAACACCATTAAGTTTCTTTTGGAAGCTGGAAAGGACTTTAAGTTCAGAACAAATGGGGTTTGTCACATTACAGGAAAAAAGGAAGCAGCAGCAGAAAATGTAACATCAACATCTCCCCAGGAGAATCAGCGTTTTTGCATCATGTCTGAAGCAAAAGTTCTTGCCAGTTCCTAATTTCAAGCTGCACATTTTACAAAATAAATTTTAAAAGGTCATTCTTATTAACATATGCAGGGAATGATTAATTCAGTTTAATCTATTCATTAAATTTATTACTGACATTGAGTAAAATTCTGTTAACATAATAGAACTTGCCAAAATATTTGGATGATACTTTAGGAATTTCTAACTCTAAATGTTTTCTAAGGGAAGGGACCAGAGGCCAGAGAGATGATTTACAAGCCTGTCAGCTAATGAAACTGAAGTTCATAAGCATCTGTGAAAAGGACTTAAACCAAAACACATAAAATGCAGAAGACAATATCTGTGTACTGTAGTGAATTTTGGGTTTAATCTAAACTCCTGTGAGATGGAAGAGTAAAAAACTGCACAGAAATATTCTGTAACTATAATACAATAATGACGTCAGCAAGAAAATATCATCCCCATGTTTATGTCACCCCCATCTTTATGTCACCGCAAAGCTGGGAGAGTACCAGCAAGGCAGAGATGCATTAAGTCACTCTCACTAATCACAGCCAACGAGCTTGGCTTGCTGCAGAGGTCAGAGCACAGAAAACTGCATTGCTATACACCCACATCCAAAAAGCCATTACCACTAGGAAGGCAGATAAATGTTTCCCCACTCTCTCAAGCTGTTCCTGGGGAAGCAGGAGTGCATGAGGAATCCCCCCTACAGAGACTGGCAAAGGCAACACCACATTAACATGTGCTGACCACACCAGTGCTTTCCTTGGTGCGATGCACCTGGGCAGATCCTTCAGGCAGACCACTACAGAGAAGTCCTAAGTACAAGACACAGTCCACATGCTGGCATGCAACCCTCTTGCCTGTCCTGCTTTTCACCCACTCTGACAGTGCAGGTAAGACTAAGGAGGGGCAGCATCAAACATCAATGCATTTTGCTTCTAACACGGGCACACAGCCCTGACTTTGGCTGTCCTGCTTCAATAGAACAATCAAATAGCAGATATTAGATACTAATATTTTAAACTAATGAGGTAGTCTTACTGTCATACCTAAGATTAATCAGCTCTTTAAAATTATCAACATTCAATTCTGGAGACCAAGTGGTAACAAACTGCACTGGGAACCAAAATTGAGCCTGTTATTGGAATGAGCTGCACGGAGCTGCTGGATGAAATGCTGAGGATGCAAAGTATCAACACAGGCTCTTGGTAATAGCAGTTTTCTCCATACCTGTGTGAATTGGGTAAAATAGCTCACACTGCAGAGCACACTCAGCTTAAACATGTGACGTGTTTTTCACGCAAACACTTTCATGAAATATTTTCCTGTTCTCCACCCAACCGTACATCTGCGCACCAAAAGAGGTTGCTACAAATATCACTGAGCAGTTGTCACAGACTTTCTAGATGCCCCCTCCCTGAAATTTGTTCTGCCAAGTGAGTGATCATTTGGCGTAATTACTTAAATATTCAGGACCTCTGAAAGAGCCTCAGCATTAAATGGGGAACTATTGCCAGCCAGCCCTTAATGGGAGGTGTCCTCTGCAGTCTGGCAGCACCAAGAAGAAAGAGCTTTGATGTCAAAGATAAGCCTCTTCCTCCTCCCCACTCCGCTCCCCAGCCCCCAGTAACTTAATAATGTAAACAAAACAAAACATAAGCAGTATTAAACAAATGTGAAGTTGAAAGGCAGTCTCCATTTTGCAAAACAAAGATATGATCAGTGTGATAATTTGCCACATGAACCATGTAATGAAAAAACACTTCTCATACTGCAGATCCTAAACATCACTCACTTCAATGTAGGCCTTCTTGACCTTGGTCACTTTTAAATGACCAGAAATGACTGTCATAGTGCTCTAGACTCCCTTCACCAAGATTAAATGTGTTCTGGTCCTTTCTACATCTGAGTGGTGAAAACTTCTATCTATAGAGCTTGCTTTAATGCATTTCTTTAGCCAAAAAAAAACTCATCTGGATATTCCTCTTCTTTTTTTTTTTTTTCATCTCACCTTTCACTGATTTTTGCTATCTTCTTACAAGGCAAGGAAGTTTAGAAACGCTTCAACTGTACTGGAAGATTTCCATTATTACACTTCAACTGTACTGGAAGATTTCCAATATTTTTACTTAATACAAGAAACTCTTTAATACAAAAGAGATAATTGCAATCTTTAAAGAGAGATGCCAATCTAGGACTGTTCAGTATCTTTATGAACACAGAACCCCAAAGATATAAGTTATATACCTCTAACATGACTTCTTGCCCTTTGGAAAAAAGAAACAAACAAACAAACAAAAAAACCCACCAATGAGAGCATTTTACATTTCCTATAGAATTAATCAAAAGGGCCACAGCAGTTGCAAGCAGCTAAAGCAAAGCATTCAACAATACACGACAGCTAAGCTCGAGCTCATCCTCCCTTCTTCCCGTTATTAAAGTGTTATGTACACGAGAAAGAAATATTGTATTGTGCTCTTTGGAGAATTGATGATAATCACTGAAAGTTTATAAGCAGTAATAACATAATCCATCCAGTTTATCCCCACATTCAGCATTAGTTTTGATGCGATCCACAAATGGGATTTAATAAAATTGAAACCAGTGACTCATCTTGGGTATCAGCAATATGTGTGGAGCAAAAAGGATGAACTTAATGCCATTGCTTGCCAAGTTCTGAGACTGCTCATCAGTTCTGCTATTTAATGTATGAAACACTGCAAAACAAAATAATTTTCTGTTATCCCACACAGGAAATACTGCTGAGCAACAATGGTGCAAAGTGCATTAGGCATAAGAAGGTGAAGCTGTGGGGTGCATTTTTGATAAGAACTGATGCAGGGAGACAACATTATACAGAAAAAAAGCAGTCTAAATTTTTTGTAACAAATTGTTGTAGCTTACCTGCATTTACCACTGTGAGCTTGTTTTTCCATTCTTAGTGAGCATTATTACAGCATACATCTACTCTCGACCTTTTTCCTAACACATTCAATAACGGCTAAGCACCTCATTTTCTTCTACAGGAGATGTGGGCTTATTGCTCAAGACAAAATTGAGACAATTCCCAAGGACTGGATAGCCATCTGCACAGTGCTTGAAGTTTCCTCTGGGCATTCTCCATACAGCCTGACCAGGCTTTTCTTCTGTCAAGGTCAATGTAACATAACTCTTCTGAACTCAAGAGAAAAAAACATTAAAACTCTATCAAAATATGAAGAAGGGTGCTGCTAATTCTAGAGAGGCCGTCCAAGTGCACATCTAAATCTTGGAAGATTTATTTAACACTGCAGTATTCATAGGTTACTGTACTGCACTAAATTCATGAAAATTACCATTTGTAAAACTGATGCTGACAGCCCACTAACAATCTGTCTGTCTGAGGTCACTGGACCCTTCACTGAATGGTTTGGGTTGGAAGAGACATCAAAGCCCACCCAGCCCCCACCCTAGCCGTGGGCAGGGCTGCCCCCCACCAGCTCAGGCTGCCCAGGGCCCCATCCAGCCTGGCCTTGAGGCCTCCAGAGATGGGGCACCACAGCTTCTCTGGGCAGCTGTGCCAGCACCTCGCTGCCCTCTAAATGAAAAAAAAAATTCTTCCCAAAAAGCCACTCTCTCGCTTCCTTATGGCCCCCTTTTAGGTACAGGAAGGCTGCAATGAGGTCTTCCCAGATCCTTCTGACCATTTTCACATCCCTCCTCTGGACCCGCTGTGTCCTTTTTTTCACTGCCCTGCCCTGTGGGGTGCCTAACTCTTGGAGGTGCTGCTGGCTGTGGTCCTGCTGCTGTGGATGCACTGGGCAGAGGCTGAGTAACCAGGAGGCTGTGCCCCAGGACGGCACAGCTCTGCCATCTCAATGAATGGAAAGCCGTGCCTGAAAGACCTACTTTAGCAGACAACCAGCTCTGGGGATGACTCTGAAAAAGAGCAGTAGGGTTATAAAGAATCGAGGTTTTTACAAGAACAGATGTTGTGGCTTGGTGCCTTTTTTCAGTTACTTCCAGCTAAAGCAGTATCTCTGTTTCCTAGGGCAGCAACACATACAGCTCTGACCTCTGAAGGGATGGCTGTGTCACACCAACCCTCCTTAAAAGCTCTGCTGATTAAAAGCTTCAAACGAGAAGTACTACATAATTTTAACTTTTTAATTAACTCTGAAATTTTAATTTTAAAAGGATATAAATGATTTTTAAGCATTTTTAAGCTTAAGCAGTAAGAAATCTCAGGAAACTCAGAGCAACGAGCTATCATTCTCATTTAGCATCACAGGTGCTTCACAGCTCTCAAGCCATAAACAGATAGGCAAGTGCTTATTTATGTCACTAGCTTTTTCCTTTAAAAATAACAGAATGGCTCTCGTATACAAGTTTTCCTTAAGTTTATGGCATGTGTGCTCCAAGAGTGACAAGGCTGGTTCAACCACTGAGGATTTCAGTAACTGCTTAAGAATGGGCCAAATTGTACAATGCTCCATTTAAAACAGTGATGTGTAGCCCCGTATTTCTGTGAGCACAAGTTTAATTTAGGAGTTGACAAAAATGTAATACCTAGCTTAAACATGCACTCATATGGATACTCATTAGCACACACATATGGAGAGGAAAATACAGCAGCCCTACATTTACCAGATATTATATAAACAGCACAATGTAAGGGAGCACTGAAAACAACAGCAAGCTGCAGGATGGGTGGTGGGGAGATTGGCTGCCGGATAGGTGCAAATGTCACGTGCCACAGTGGCAACGGCTACCAAGAGCTGCTCCGTGGCTAAAGAAAGCTTTGTGGAGCCCAGTGCTTCACAGCAGAATTTGGCAGAGAATAGGAGCAAAACAAAGCAAGACTGAAAGAAAGGTAAAAGCACACACAAGGCCAGTAAAGCTCCTTTCTAGAAACTGGATAAGCCTTCAATTCTGCAGACATTTTGCAAAAGCAAGAACACTGTCTGATGAAAAATATCTTGCAAGGAATTTGCCTTGCTTGGCTCCATGTTGCTCTAACTGAATATAGTTCTTGTAGACAACACCTTTTTTAATAGTCCTGGTGTTCTTTTGGGAAGAAAGACACTACAAAAGGGGGGATGGTCTAAGAAGCTCAGATTTCCTGTTTTGAACTCAGGAGAAATTCACTTTGTTTGCTCCTCACTCTTGTTTTAACTCCTGCAAAACAGACACAAACGTTGAAAGCAGTAGCTGATGCAGCTTCTTCCACACAGCCATACTGCCTGCTTGCTTGCAGATGGAACTTACATTCCATCTGTAAAATGGAAAAGCTCACAAAAACTTCATTTTTCTTGCAAAATGCCACCATCTTCTCAATAACTTTCCCTGGTGCCCTGCAGCAGATTCTGAGTAATAGCAAGGGTCCCTGATACCTCACTCCCTTCTGAGGGGTCCCTTGCAGCCTGGGTATGGCAGGAGATGGCGACCACTTTCCTGGTGCCAGCTCAAACATCTTCCAGAACTATGACAAGAGACAGCATTGTTTTTTCCTCCATTAAAGGACAAAACTAAGGATGGTTCAAGACAGCATGCAGGCTGGGTAAAAGGTGGTGTTTCTAACCTATAAAAGATGTACTTAATTTTCTTCTGAGATGGAAAATGTTTTCCACAGACATTCACAAATTTCTCCTCACTTCTCTGGCTGTAATCACACCCAGCTGAAGCCCTGCCGCATCATGTGCCTGCTGCTAGCCATGCATGGGCCTGAAGCAGCTGTAACATTTCCACATTGTGCAAATAAACCACCAGCTGAGTGGATGATGATAGCACAGAGGGCTGCATGCCACCCCACATCAGCACTTCTGGCAGCCCTAGCAGGATTATGTAGAGAAGACCAGGCTGACTCATGACCTCAAGCTGCTATGGGGCTTAGCATCACCAGAGCATTGCAAGAGGACACTGGAAAGCAGCACAGTGTTGAAACACGTACACTTTGGCACACAGGTGTTTCACAGGACAATTACACCTGTGCTTTTAAACACATCTATTCTACATGCAGATGTCTCGCTGCAGCAGAGCCAGGCTTTGCAGTGGGGATAAGCAAAAGTACAGGTTACTACAGACTGCACGATGCTACGGATATCCCCTGACTTTAGTGGGCTACTCTTGTTTTAAACAAAATGGTGGCCTGTACTCTCAGAATCCACAAAACTTCAAATACAACAAATATCTGCCCTCTCTTCTATCTGCCTTTATTCAGAAGGCAGATAAGATAAGCAGTCTCTAAATTCAAGTCAGTGTTAGTACATGCTTTGCTACTGTTCTCGTGATCTTTCACTGGACAGTCATTCCTGAATAAAATGCTGATTTTAAAAGGAACCTGTTGTTCTCTTTAAAATGTCACACATTCTTGTAATGCCATATACCAGCAGTGAACAATGACAACCATTTTATCCTACTGGAACTCAAACTTTGCAAACTTAGTTCTACACAAATAATTTAAATAAAACAATGTATCAGAGCTTTTGAATTCTATTAGGTTCACAAATTCACCTACCCTGTTTCTGGTCTACAGGTACTACTGGGACATGTGTTCTCTGGAGTATTTCCACTAGAAAGCATCTCTACTAAAAAGAGATTATCTGATAAATGATAATGTTCCACAATTACACAGTAATTAAGTTAACTTTAAAAAATATTATGACCTGATTATATTAAAGTGGTTTAATTCCATCAAAACAACACATGGTTAAAAACATATTTTCTCTTGCAAAATCTTGCAAAAATCTTGCAAAATCTTTTAACTTTTCATACCAATTAAAAGGAAGGAAGTGCCACCAAAATAAATAAATAAATAAATGATTTTTTTTTTTAAATATATATATATATTTGGCAGCTTTCCAGCTGCCAGTTCTGCCCGTAACATGTTAAGTTATAGGCATCCAACCACCTCCTTCCATAGGATAGAAACATTTGTACAACTTCACTGAAAATTTGTTCCCTACCTCTAGTATAAAGCTTTCCAGCCTCTATCAAATCAACTCATTATGGGTATTTTTGGTCTTGTTTTTCAGGAAAGCTAAATAATGATGTCTTTGAGAGACCTTTTCTCCAGCTACATGTTGAGGGTGACCATGACAGTAGGCTCAGTCCCTCTGTAAACAGACAAACCAAAGAGTTGGGTTTTGGCACCCACTATCATCTTATCAGAGGTGTGAAATGGACACATAACAGTGAGTCCATTTTGCCATCAAGATTTCTACTCTGTTAATGCAACTCTATAAAATTTCTTTCATAATTATACTGCAAAGACCAATCACAGTTCTAGATTTGGTACATAGCAGCTTCCTAGCTTGTTCAGTTTCTTGATTCAGGATGAGCAGCAAAGGGTGGGACATAAGGATAGCAAAGTTGCCAGACATTTCAAACAAATGAAGTGACCTCATTTGGGACAGAGCTACACAGAAACAAGCCCGGCTGAGGATACCTGGTTTGACTGCATCATGGATTTGAACTGCTTTTGTCTGAATAACTGCTTGCTTGTTTTTCTTATCTTACAGGAAGAAAATGACAGTTGGGCTAACTTAAAAAAAATAAATAAATAAATAAATAAATATATATTTCAAACTTTTCTCACTGAAGCAAAAAAGGAATGCAACCCCTAGCTTCAGCACAAGTCAAATCAGAATCTTTAATTTGCACTGAAAGGGCTATTCCCTGGGCATGTTTTCCCAGGAAACATGGAATTCAGGGTATAAAGCAGTATGCTGTTGCACACTGCCAGCTGCTCTAAATGCGTAAATAAAGCACCTGAACCAGGTCTGGAGATAGGGCAAGAGCCCTAACCAGCAGCATGCTGGCACTCATGCCCTTATTCCTCTGGCTATTTCAGTCTTTTATTTCATTACTTTAAAGGAATACAGTCAAAAGAATAGATAAGGAATTATGTAGCCTCCAAAATCCATTTTTTTCCATGTTATTCTCTTAAGGTATGATTGATGTGGCTTGAAGGACTTTTGGCCTTGAGCTCACTCTCCATTATCATCTGTGAGCACCCTAATGACAAGGTAATTGGCCAAAGCAGAACAATTACCACTTTAGCCTGAAAGCTTTTTCCATCCAAACCTACTCAGGAAATCATCCCAAATTTCCAAATAGTTTCAGGATGACAGAAACCACTTTTTCTGGCAAACTATTCCTCTTCCCCCCAAAAAAGTTGAACTCTGTTCTTAATGAAAAGTAGGAATGGCTGGATCCAGTGTGCTCCATAAACCGAAAAGCACATTTTTGATGGTTTATGTTGATCCACAAAGAATGTTAAGGTCCACAGAAACCACTCTTGAGTTAAATGTGATGTATTCTACTTCCCGCTAAGATGAAATGACCAAAGATTTGTAGATAAGTTTAATAACTTTTTTTTTTTTTTTTTTTTTTTTTTAGGGATTCCCTTCCGAAGTAGATTTAAAAGGCTCAGACACATCATTTGTTACAAGAGTTAACAAGTTACTGTGTGCCAGCTGCGGTAACCTCTCCATATATATTCCTCAATCTAGACAAACGCAAAGTAATATGACTTAAATTATTGTACTTTCACTGTAATCTAAACTAAATTGAATTACTTTGTACTTGCCATAGGCGAGAAAAGTGAGCACAGACTGTTACAGACAGCTGCTTTACAACGTAAAGCAGTAGCAATGTGATAATGCAGCAGACACCCAACCTGTCCACCGCAATACAACCAAACTCATTAGTTTCTTATTATGTTTTAACTGGTTTTCTGTACAGTAAATGTATTATTTAAAAGCTATAACACTTTTGTGTTTATTTTTCATCCCCTGCCATACTGTAGAGGTGGACTATAAAATATACTCTATTACTACTATTTATACTACACTACTGTATATACTACATCAGTTTAACAAAGTTTGTCCTTCATTAGTAAGGAAGATAGTTTAATGTTACAGAACATAAAATTAGAAAGTTCCCAAGTACAGTTTCAGTTAGCAAGATGACTATAAAAAGAGAAATCTTATTACAAAGAGCAGTTGGAAATCTACCCCAACCAGATAATGACAAAAACTGCTAAAAGGCAATTTGATTCATGCTCTATTTTTAGGGGGAATGCTTGTCATGCAAAAGATACCAGTTACTCTAACTTCAGTCTTACACAAACCTCAGTGTGGAAAAAAACACAAAACAGAGTTTAAATTTTGCTTCTAAGCAAGTAACAATACAGGAAGAAAAAGAAGGAAAAAGAAAAGGGAACATGTTGAAATTATTAAAGCAAAATGGTTGTAGGTAATTGCCAGAAAAACAAACAGTATAAGCTGAAAAGTGGTTTAAAGGCTGAATTCTCTTCTTCATTAGAAAATTGAGTGTTTTCTTTTCTGATGATATGGAACGGTTGTAAGAAATAACCCTCCCAGTGCTTCCGACACTTAAAGCTTGTCTGTCAAAGGACGTCCTGTGGTCCAGAAGAAGCCTTCTTGCTTGAAGTCTCAGAAAAGACCAGATAAAACACCATGGAGGTTACATAATTTGATCATATTTGCACACAAACATCAATTCTTTGAAAAGTCTGCCAGCTCTAATGATACTTTCAGCTTCCCCAGGGCCAATGCTACACAGCAAAACTGTCCTCTCTGGCCAATGTTCCAGATTTCTTATTTCACCTTCTGCACTTGTTCTTATTAAGTTGACCATTATCAGTAGAGGTATTATTCCCAGGAAACCCTTCTGCAAAAGCAATCACCTTGCCATCAATCATAATTTTATCACAACTCAGGCAATATTGGTGGTTTAGTTTTAATTGGTTTTAGACTTGATACCTGGGAGTAATGTGAATATTCCATTATGGAAAATGTTCTCAGCCCATACTGTAGAGGAAACATGAAAAAGCCCTTCATTGGTACTGTATCAAAAGTAACACAAAAGCTTTCCTTTCTTGCTTTTAAAAGGCTAATATATAACTATAAATTGCACAGGACTGCTGGGAAATTAAGCCCAAGCATTCACATACTTTGAGTCAGGAACTTAGGATTTGATAGTGGTTATCTGTATAAGAGACATAGCTTTTCCTCCACCAGAGGGAAATTTGCATGCTCAGAAGGGTCAGAAGGTCTGAATATATTTCCTTCCCTTAAAGCACTAGATGCTGGCAGGGCTATGTATGGGTCCATAGAGGGGACCGCTTGGCAGGAAATTGCTCTCACAAATGGACTGGCTCAGGATGCATTAACGCTCCTTAGGAGTTAAATCTCTGGGCTTGGATCCATAAAATATATTTATATGCAGGATGTTAACAGAAACATATTAGATTTTTACATTAACAGCATCCACATAATGTGTTTGCTATGAAAATAAATCTCAAGTGAATCAAAAAATGCCCTTATTTCTAATAATAGGAGACAAAATTACAGTTGGCAAACTTGAGAGACAATTAAGCCAGTGTTTCAGAGAACTCCAGATCACTGCCAAAACAAATACTCAGATAAAAGAACACAGCTTCCACTCCCTGCTTCCTTATTAATTGTTTTCTTCTCTAGCCATTACAAACAGGTTTGTAAAACAAACTCCAAAAATATACAGAGTCTTTGTTTTCTGATATACACTTGATTGCTGTTAATGAGGATGCTACCAATTGCTGAAGAAGAAAGGCTTACAGTAAGATTCACTTCCATAAATAATATAATATGTAATAGAAACACTGCACATCAAGGTTAAATGAGGACAAAATGGGAAATTCGCGGTCTAAGGGACTGCGAGGCCTCTCAGTTGGCTTTCCAAGTGCAGGATATCCATTGCATTTTATTAGTTGATTAACGAGGTGTGTGGCAATTCATCTGGAGCTACTGAGGTCCTTTGATCCACCTTCCTTGCAGCTCTTCGCCTAACAGACAAAATCAATTCTTTGTGGCTAAAATCCATCCGCATCCAGAGGGACGGTGGTGCCGGGGGCCAGGCTGGGGCCCAGTGGCTCAGTTGCTCAGTCCCACTACAGCAGAGATGGGGAGAAGTCCATGGCCTGTGCATAATTTATTCAGTGGAAGCTTAAATATCTCAAATTTAAAGCTCTTCAGTTTGCTTTTGGTGCCGTACAGGAGATGCAAGCAGAGTTCACTGGACCAACCATCTTTTCTGGTTGCCAGGACAGGTGGGAAGCTGGGTCTGATGACTCAAGCATTCTCTAACTCGCAGGTTACAAAGGCCAACGGTAGGCCAAGAATGGAAGGGAACATCATTCTGTCTGTGTGCAGGTGAGACCGGTTAACCTGACATTTAGTTTGCAGCTTTAAAATGATACTGAATGGCATAACCTAAAGCTGACAATCTTGAATTGGGGAATGTCACAGATGTGTCAGTTTTTCATGAGTGTTCACTTTTCTGCCATCTTCATGTGAGACTGAACCCTTAGCAGCTGTCCTTGCCCTTGGCATTCACTAGCAGTCATACACAGCATTAAGAAGATTCAGAGAAGACTATTTACATACAACCAGGTTGCTTCAGCTGTTTCCTGAGAAACTTTTATGACACCCAGCATCCCCACACTGAAGAAAGTTCACGGGTTAACACAGACAGACTGCAATGACTGTCATGTCTCTGTAGTACTCTTCTAAAAAGATGAGTCTGATACGTAGCATGCACTATGAATTATCATTACAATACAATACCTCAAATTTTGCCACCTGCATGACTACCCCATGATTTGCAAGAAACCCTACAGCTTTAAAGTATGCGCTTATGAAGAATGCATTGGAAATATGAATTCCTAGCACTTCCAATGGACACACACTGCTTCAAGAGAGCAAAGATAGGTGTTACTTGTCTTGTGGCTCTAGCAACAGGGACCAGATGATGGTTTACATTTATGGATAAGAAAGAAAAGATGCGATGAAAAGTAGGAAAGAGCCACTTTCATTTATATGCAGAGTAAAGTATGGTACCTCTGGAAAAAAAGCTGGGATCTGTCTTTACCAAAAGAATACGAATGTGACAGTCTCACAAAGGTCTCCAAGGGGCAAGTACTGCTGCTGCTCCCAGTCTGTCTGGAGGGAAACATTCACCACAGCTTGATCTGCCAAGTGTGCTCTTGAGCCTGCTGTACGCTGATGCTACTCTTAACGATCAAACTCAGAGCTAAGACTTAGAGATATTGACGTTTAACAGAATTCCACATCAGACCTGCAGCCTGGACCCTCCCACTGTCATCTCTGCATCTGTTAGCTCAAGTACAAGCTGCACATGGGTGTTAGAATGATGCAGACCAATGGTTCAAAGAAAACAACCAGAGAATCACAGAATAGCCCCAAGCTAGAAAGAACTCACAAGGGCTGAGTACAACTCCTGTCTTCTCATAGGACCACCCCAAAATCAAATCATATCCAAAACATGCAGAGTAAAACAAAGGGGTTGCAGGGATCTAAATATAACCATGAATAAAAAAGTGAACACATTAGGTAAAATCTTTAGGAAATGCATCTTATGTGCTGTTTTCTAAGAGTAAGTAATAGGATAAAATGAAGCCAACAGGAAACAGCATTAATGGTCATTTTCAAAAAGAAATTTCATTTATTCAGTCCTGGCCTGTGTGTGTCAGATTAAATTATTTTTCAAACAACTATAAAAATGACCTTCTTCAAACGGATTAAAATAGCAAAGGAAGCAATCTGAGGATCAAAAATTATGAATATATACATCTGGTAGGTGAAATGCACAGCTGTACATGATGCTGAACGGCTGCCCGCATTGCCCTTGCCAGAATGCAGCAACAAGTGGCCCTGCTGTGTCTGGCAGTACATGGCTTTAGTCCTTTTACTGGCCAGCAGGTGGAGAGAAGGGAGCAGCCTGTATTGGGTCTCTAAGGCCAGGAGGGAGGACTTGGGAGAACCCAGGTGACTCGTCAAAGTCACACTGATGTCCTTGTAAGCTGTGACTGACCCCCTTTCCTTGCCAAGGTCCATGCACCAGGAGCACCATGTGCACCTCCATGCCACACTTGACAACCTTGTTCTTCAGCTGCTGATGTGCAAGTAGAGACTTCTGGGTATCCCTAGCCCTACCACCCTGATGCCTTCCACAGTCTTCATCACCCTAAGGCAGCAGCTGCGCACCCAAGAGGCCTCAAGAGCAAAGCTCTGCACTGGTGCAGCAAGGTTCATGGACAACAAGGTGAAAATGTCCTGTCAGTGTCTTCCAAGTGCTGGTCCTGCTGATGCATATGCTATGGAGTAGCTAAATATATTCAGTAAAATTTGCAAAGCATGCAAAAGGCAGCCTAGCAATGGCATACGACTGCTTAGTAACTGAATCCACTCTGATAGTCCTGGATGGCACTCGCTTTACAGGAAAGTGGCATCTCTTAATGAGGACAATCAGTGGAGGGAGGGAAGATGGGGGAAGATGTTTTTCTCATGGTCTAATGTTTTGAGATTAAACTCATGGTTTAATGACTCTTCTCATTTTGAAAACAGGATCGAAAATGTGGCCAAACAGAGGTAACTGCTGCATTCAGCCTCTGATTAGCTCCCAGCGGCTAAAACAGGCTCTGCGTACCCAAGGACAGGCTGAGCCCCTTCTGTCCCCCATGCCTCTTAATGCTGACAAAGTCACGTGGCTGGGGACGCACAGTCTGTTTGGTACATCTTCCACAGTAAGTGCACTGCTGTTGAACCCAAGTACTCCAAAGCATAGCTGAAACCATTAAATGAAACAAAGAGCCCCCTAGCTAAACGGCAGGTGGCAATGAAGGCAGATTGCAAGGGGACAGCGTGACCCCATGGAAAGGCCTTTTCCAGAAGCTGAGATCTCCCCTACCCATCACATCTCTGGACTGCAGTGTGACCACACGACGAGCACAGTCAATGCGGGTGACATACGCTTTACGTGTCTCCAAGGCTGGACGTATTCAGAATGGAGAGGTACACAAACCTCTTCATGTGCAAAAACCAACGAAGTGCCTATGCAGAATTCAAAAGGAGTATTAGCACCTAAAAAGGAAAAAATAAAACTGAAGAAATAGTTGAGAAGGAAAAAAAAAAAGACTAAAGCTGAAGTTTACTCCAACAGACTGCAAGACAGATGCATTTGCAGTTGAAGCCAGCTTCTCCTTTCATCAGTAAAAATCAGGAGAGTTCATAACACTTCCAGGAGAAGTCCACCAGCCTGTGATAAGGGCATGCAGACTGAAGTTCTGCAGTTCGTTATCTGCTGTTTATAAACGATTCGTGATTTATTTCTTCAGTGAGGCAGAGAGAGGCCAATCTAAAAATAAGTTCTGTGAACAAAACCACAAAATTACATTCAGATCTTAAGCACTTGATATTTTTTGGTTGCGGTTCCAAAAAATCTCTTTTCCTTCAACACAAAGAAGCAACAAAGTATTCTGCTAAAGAGAGGTCAACAAATATGCCTGATAGATGTACGTAAATACATCCACTTGTACCTACCACATACTCCATTTAGAATAACATCAGGAATGCTTCATTTTCCAGTAAGAAAACTCTGACCGATTAATGTGGCAAAACATACTACTACCCAGGCTTTCAGGCTTTCTCTTCCACCTCTGCTCCCTCCCTAAATCAAGCAAATGTGACTGGGTTTATTTCCTTCACAGGCTGTGCCAAGAATTGAAATGTAATAGGAAAAAAGGTCTTTCTATGTAGATTCTCAACAAAATGGCATACTTCCAAGAATGCTGGCATGCCTCTATTTATAAAGATTTTAAAAAGCAAAGTATGAGTGTCATTCTATAGCAAAACTTTCCATGAGGATTGCATTTTTGTGCAGTAGTGACATGGATTGTTTTGGCGAATGTTTGATGCTACATCCTTCCTGCTGGCCTAAAAACCCCCATTGAACTAGCTGGAATGGCTGTTTGAAACATTTTAATCCATCAATATCACAAACTTCCACACTGCTAAACCACAATGCTAGCAATAGGTTTGCCTTTAAAACCCTTCTACATGAAGCCAACCTGACCTGCTACTCACATACCCCTTTGTCACCACTGCTAGAACTATCAGTGTGACGGCAACCCCAAATTCTTCTCAGCTCTTAACACATGCAGAATTCTTGGCTCTGAATTATTTACAGCTTTAATTAAGGCAGGTTTCATACAAAAGACTTGGAAAATGGAGTTCAATACAGTTGTGCTTTTTTGTTTTTTCTTTTCCATTTTTTAGCCAGTTTTCTAAGGAAACAAGGTTAGTGCACAACTGCCTGCCTGTTACCTCCTGCAGCAGTATTAGCACTCCCTGGCCAGCATCAACCAAATCTGACTGAAGAAGAGAGGTAGCACAGAGGAGGCGCTCCACAAACTGTGAAATCCCAGCAGAAGCCTACGGGAAAGTCTGCAAAGAAGGAAAATCCCAAAGCAAGGGCAGCACACGTCCATCTGACTGGCTGGGCTGCCCTTCACCCCAAATGTGTCAGCCAAGCAATGGGGCCAGGACCTGCAGTGTATTCTGAGGTTGAAGGACAATCTGACTACCCTAACATGTTTTCCTTCGTCACTCTACACACCCTGTTTTGGAGCTTTTACTTGTAGCTGTACCCCAGACCAAGGCAGCACCCCACATTTCAGAGGGCTTGTAGGAGCTCCCAGACATTACCAGACATTCTGGAGAAAGCTAGTCTGGAGAAACCAAGATGTTTAATGGTCAACATTGTATCTATGTAAACCAAAAATGATAATGAGGAGAGCAAAGACCTTTGGAATATTTCTGTATAAATTCAAGTCCAAAAGCTTTCCACTGCAGGGTGATAAGGAGAGGCTTCTCACAGAAGAGGCATGAGGAGCCACTGGTATCATCTGGGCTGACAAAGATCAAGTTTGCACAGAGAGAATGAAAATGAGCAAAAATAAGCCACCTATAAAGATAGCTAAAACATACACCGAAAGCAATATGCAAAATGTTAGTGTGACCAAGCAATAATTTTCAGCATAAATACTAAAACAGTAAGTCTTTATCAGCCAAACTTAGAAACAATAAACTGACGTACTGACTGAAATCTTTGATTGATGTACTGTTTCCTCAGCTATTCACCATTATGCTGTGGCATGACAGTAGTCAAAAGTTGCACTTAAATTCCAGATAACGCTTTCTTGTGTTTGGATTAAAATCATTACCTTTTTTTCCTCAGCTGTTTATTTTTTTTTCATAAGCAGCCCATTTAGGAAAACCTGAACATGAAAGTAAATGGCTTCATTTTGTCGCTTTGGTGTACTTGGTGCAATAAAAATGAAGCATGCCTTAGTGTGAAGGTCACTGTTCAGTATGTAGAATGGCAGAGAGGTGAACAGAACGCTGGGACACATCTATGGAAATGTGGACTTGAATTAGTTTCAAAAAATAAGCCAGGCAATGCATGCAGCAGAATCACAGTAACACTGAAATACCAGGGAGGTCTGGCTGTCATCTCTCCAGACTTGTCACCAACAGAAATCAAGAAAGCAGGAAGCAGTAGATGAAGGCAATGCCATGGTTCGGTAACGTCAATCACCTACTCCACACTTTTCCTCTGGACCAAGTCATATTTCTCTAACTTGCTTCCATCACAGTGCTTTATAGCACCTCAAATATGAAATTAGAGAAAACTAAAAAAAAGCAACTAAATAAATACACTATGAAAAAAAAATAATAATAAAAATTGCTCATCTTCATGAAGTGTGAACTGCAAGGGCAGGTGCCCCCAACACACAAGTATGTCTGACCAGGTTATTCTGGTACATCTATCACTCATCTATCACTGTGGTATGCAGGCAACATTAACTCTGCCTGCCACTTCACAAGGGCATTGGAGGCAGTTTGCACAGTCCACAAACATAATCTAGCCCTAAACTTAACTCTTTCACATACAAGGAAAAAATCCGCGTTGGATTCCCTGTCTTTGAAGACTGTCAGAGAAACAAGTGAAAAACAGGAATAGCACAACAAAGGAATGC
The DNA here is from genome assembly GCA_035772895.1 of Perdix hodgsoniae. NCBI lineage: Eukaryota > Metazoa > Chordata > Aves > Galliformes > Phasianidae > Perdix > Perdix hodgsoniae. Next base: position 985,171 of record JAPSGF010000068.1, on the reverse strand, counting down.
TACTGTCTATTGTTAACTGTGTTTTCAACTGGATTTTGCTAACCCATATATAAGAACAAAATCAACAAATGAAGAAAAGTAAAAAACAAAAGTAAAATTCTCTCCAAGAACTGACGCAAGACTGAAGCAACAGGGTACTTAAACCACACACAGGCACAGACAGACCCACACCCAAGAAGAACCCAGCCTGCTTCCTAAACAGCTCTCACCCTTTCAGCAGCTCCTAGGCTGCTGGGCCAGCTGTGCACATGACAGACTGAAAAGCATGCTCCAGACTTCAAGACAGCAGAAGGAGCCCTATTGATTTCTTTTGATGATTTGATACGTGCCACTGTTGTAATTATTTAAAATTTGTCCTATGGGAGCACCGCCCCTTCAAAATTTGAATTACCCTTTAGAAAATATCTTTCGGCATCCTCATTCCAGTGTAAAATATTGCTATTTAGAATGTCATTATGGCACAGCACATATGGAATATAAGTGAGGGCATCTGTACTCAACTACAGACCCTAATTTTTCCCTAGTCTTTCAGTTCCTATACAAGAACACCACTGATCTGGGCTAGTAACATGACATTGCTTTTCGCTATATGGGACTGCCTTGCCAACTCTATAAGCCATGTGCTGCACACGTGTCCGGGTGAGAAAGTTGTCTCACTCGTGTCTCAGTTGTCTAGAGACAGCCCCAAATCCTTCACAATTTAGCAGAAAAGCATCATTTTGGCTATGATGCTGGCTTCAGTGTAACCGCACAGTTCATAATGTGAGCCAGCACGCATAACCATGCATTGCATGCATGCTACCTCAGAACCTAAACCCATCCTGGAAGGCAACAGCACTTGTTGCTGCTGCTGTGGTTACACGTACTGACCCTGCCTGTACCTGATCTTCTCTGCAAGCCAAGGTGAGAGGCATGCAAAGAGCAGTGGGTGTACTCTGAGCTGCGTTCCTCCTGGAAAGCAAGCAATTTTGTTTTGGTCAAGAGAGGTTCGTCTCCTGGAATGGGGATTTATTAATCATTGTTACTTATAGGACCAGTTCAAACAGCTTCTAATGGAATGATTTATAACTGACATGAAGAGCGACTTCAGAGGTTTAAACGCTTTACTGCAGAAGGTACCAGAGTAAAGACATAGGCACTGTTTTTCTCCAGAGCAAGTCATATTATACAAAACAAACCATAGGGAGGGAAAGCCCTGAATGAGCTTGAAGGACTTGCTAATGCTAAATACGGGCTGGAGGACTGGAAGAGACCTGTGGGTCATGTTTTCCACTCCGACAGGGAGCCTGCCTCTTGTGCTAGCATCTCTCATGCCTGCACACATCACGAAATCACAGAATGATTTGGGTTGGAAGGGATCTCAAAGCCCACCCAGCCCCAACCCCTGCCATGGGCAGAGCTGCCCCCCACCAGCTCAGGCTGCCCAGGGCCCCATCCCTGACCTGGCCATGAGTGCCTCCAGGGATGGGGCACCACAGCTTCTCTGGGCAGCTGTGCCAGCGCCTCACCAACCTCTGGGTAAAGAATTACCATATAACATCTCACCTGAATTTCCCCTACATAAGTTTAAAGTCCTTCCCCCTTGTCCTATCACTGTCTACCTGTGTAAAAAGTTTAACTCCCTCCGGTTCACTAAGCTGCCTTCAAGTACAGGAAGACTGCAGTGAGGTCTCCTTAGAGCCTTCTGTTCTCCAGGCTGAACCAGCTCATTTCCCTCCTTCATAGGAGATGTGCTCCAGCCCTCTGTTCATCTTTGTCGCCCTTCTCTGGACCCACTCCAACAGCTCCACACCCAAGAGATGCTGGGGGCCCCAGGTCTTGATGCAGTGCTGCATGTGGGTCCACCAACTCCTGTTCCACCCTGTTTCAGCCCCATAAACTAAGCACTGTGTCACTAGCAGCTGCACAGGCAGCTGCAGGGGTGTGAGGGGCTGCATCCTTGGCAAAAGGAGCTAGCACAGCAGTGCTGGTGTACAGAGATGATGGTGCTGCCAGCCCTTCTCCTCTACTTCCCAATGCACCCTCAGGGCAGATGAAACAGGCTGTTCACTCTGTAATTTTCTCTCCAGTTAGTGTAGTCACTCATCTACTTAGCATTCACAGGCTCACTGAAGTTCATTTCCATAACAGACAGCAATGGTGGAAGCAGATGAGACAGAAAGGAAGTTGCTGTTGTGGAGAGAAGGAAAGACAACAGTCTCTGTGTTACTAAATGGAGCATGATGTTAACTGGCAGATCCCTGACACTAAACAAAAATAACATAATCTCCAAGGAACGCTCAATTTGTTGGAAAGACTGCCAGATATGTCAGGATCAGCACAACCACCCACCCGCTGAGCTTCCCGCGCTGCATGTCCAGCACATTTCCTTTTGGGCAGAGATGGGAACTTCTCTTTGGGGATGGATAATCATCTGCCAATCGTGCTTAAGGTCAAAAACCAACATTAAGAAGACAAGTAGGAACCAAAGAGAGCGTATAATCAGTTACCAAGCTGAAAATTAGCAAGCAAATTAATAAGTGCAAGAGCCTAGGTATAAAGAAGCAAGGAACAACTAACTATGCAATTGTTTATTTGTTTTGCCAGCATGCAGACTCCTTAGGAATACGCACTGAAAAAGCGATCTCATCAATTACTTACCATCTTATCAATAGTAAATTGTCAAAACCAATAGCGGGGGAAGGAGAGTGCAAAGCAGGACTTGCAGCCCCTGCGTACACACTCTAAGGCAAGGAAGAGAATTTACTTGAACTCTGGCCTGCCTTGAGGTGCTGACGGAGAGTAACAGAAGGGTATTACCTCCACCAAGAGACTCTACTGAACCCAAGTGGCAGCATGCACTGGTTCCTAGGAAGTACACAAAAATAAAACAGAGAAAGAACAGGAGAGAAGATCCAATTTTAAATATATCTGAAAGACATATAGCTGCCTACGACCTGAAGCAGATCAAAGCAGAGCAGTTTATAGCAGCCCAGTATAAAGATGCCCAGAGAAGAACAACCATCATCAATCTCTGCTTCTCCCATACAAAAGCAGCACAGCCCCAAGCAGTGCTGGCAGGAGCACAAGCACACCTGCTACAGTACAGCTGGGATGGAAACAGCACCAAGGCACCCATCACCCAGAGGCGAGCTGCCACAAGCAAAAGCATACTGAGGGCCAAGGAGAGGCTGCTTTGCTCAGCCCCAGCATTTCTGCAGTAGCAGCCTGGTTTCAGAGGACAGTGGATCCATTGGTGAGAGAGCACAACTCCTGAAATGCCACTCAGTCCCTATCTGTGTAGGGCCGTGTCTGAGTTTGTAGAGGGGAACAATCAGTCATGCTTCAGAAATGGCTGAACCAAAGACAAACGTGTCCCCTGACAAACTGATTTTGGCTGCTCTACATTTGGAAAGCCCCAACAAAAAAGAGGAAAGGATAAAAGTAAAAATTGGCCTTTTTTGTACTGCATGTCATTTGCTGTTTTCCAAATATCAACTTTGAACTTCTAATACAGAAAAACTTTTAATAACAGTTTGTAACATGAACAGGCAGCAGCTTTATTTCTTCAGTTCGCCACAAATGCCAACAAATTATTTTAGCATTCGGATTTAAGTTATATCTTTCTACGCGGATGAAATAGTTTGTTTTAAAGTTTGTTTTAAAAAGACGAGAAAATAAAGATTGCAAAATAAAGTGCTCAAAGATATGGAAATGGTAAAGAGAAAACAAATCGCTCGTGTGCTCTTAACTGTGCTCCCCTTTTCACTCGTGGTCGGAGCCCACAAACATGGAATGAATATGAATATGAACGTGCTGTTCTTTGAATAACAAAATATAACAACACTATTTCTAGGTTACTTCAGCAGTCAGCAGCATTAACTTCAATGGGACTGCAATTTTTTTTCATGTAAAGGATATGTGTACATCTATCTATCTATCTATGCAGAGGAGGGCATACATATATACAGTATGCTGTTTTGCTATGGTAAGATTAGGGTCACATTTTCTGCTCCTTAAAAAAAAAAAAAGTATTGCTATGTGTCAAACTTCAGTGAAAATTAATCTGTGTGCATGTGAAATGCAATGAGATTTAGAACAGAAATTGCTGTTTGCTGTCTGGTTCTTTTCCCTCCAAAATGTGAGGCATGAGTTAGACTTTGTAGCAGTATGAAATGGTTTGTTTTCTTTTTCCAGCAGAAGCTATAAATATATGCCTTTTCTATTTCTGTTCTGCATAAACACATTTTTCCCAGCGTGTCCACATTTTAGTTCATGGGAGGTATCCTGCAAAACAGCGCCTAGATGAAGCCACTCTGATCTCAAGGAGTCGTCTTTTGCAGATTACAGTAGTCTGAAACTGCACACTTTCCATCCTCCATGTACAGTAAAACTCCCACATCCTGACTAGATTTACTCAAAACCAAGAGCATCCCCAGCTGACGTACACCTGTGGTACACTTCACATCTGAAATGGGACCAGAAATAACCATAATAATAAAACAGTATTGAACAACAAAACACTGTCAAGTTGTAACCTCTCTGAACATAGGGGCTTTGCTCTGACTTTAAACATATTTATTTCCATTATGGTCTCAGTAACTGATGTAACATTAAAGTTTCAATAGTGTTTAGCAAATATTAACAACTTTGCAATCCTCTTCGGAGAAATCACAAGCAGGAACAGCAGTGTAAGCATTAAACCAGGTTATGCATAGGTATCATATTCTATTATACATAGGTATGATAGAATCATAAAGGCTGGATAAGACTGCTAAGATCATCCAACCTTCAGCCTATCCCCACCATGCCCAATAACCACATCCCTCAGTGCCACATCCATGCTTTTCCTGAATGACTCTAGGATATGTTTAGAGCGGTAAGAACAATATTCTGATACTATATGGCATTGAGAAGCAACACATGTTGTTACATCATGCTATAAAATGGTTTTTCTAAATCAAGGAGAAAACAAAAAAAGTGCAGAGAACATGATTTGGTTGTATATAAATGGTTTGGGTTTTCTTCCTGAAAGAAAGGAGCGCCCAGCATCATTATTCTTGTAAATTAAATAGTTCATCAATTCATACTTTCTTATTCCTTTCTCTCAGAGGTTAGCAGCTACTTCTTAATCTTTTATTTTTAAATGAAACTGTATTTATATTCACTGTCAAGCATTACTTCATAGCACAAAAAAGAAAAGGAAATAATTGATTTCTAAGATGTCCAGTGCTTTTTTCAATAATATCTCATTGTTTTTCCAGCTGGAATTTTTCACTGAATGTGTACATTCTTTTTATTCCATGTTCAACCAAATTCTCGAGCACACATGAAATACTTCTCAGTGAACTAGCTGATTTATTTAATATGATAAACCATGCAAAAATCCTCAATATGGGCTTATATGAGAATGAAAAAAGAGAAACAAATATTCGGATCTTGTACAAGGCCCATATCTATAATTATTAGATCACTTATGGGTCTCATCTACTTCAAGCTGAGTTTAGGAGGAGTGTAAATAAATTAATAATCTTTGAAAGCTAATGGGAAGCAATAATGAAACATGAAATACTAGAAAAGAGCAACATCTAACTAGAAACTCTAAGGGTATGGAAACGATTAAGTGATAATTTGTATCCTAATTTTATAATATAGGATATAAATTATGCCTGCTTTAGAAACTCTTTTGGGAATGTCATAGAGTCCTCTTGATAGGGAGTCTGTGATTTTTAGAAGGTCTGATGACACATTATTTACCTCTTCAGTCCACTTCTCCAGTGCTAGTGACACTCTTCAGAGGAAAAAATATGGCTCCCTCTTGAAAAATAATCTTTATGTATACAGGAATAAGATCTAGCAGATTTCAGGCCAAGTATAATCATACTTATCATACCGATCTATGTAGAAAATGTAGTATTGCTAAAGCAGTTGTTATGGTTAATTAATTCAAGCCCTTCTTGTTAAAACCAAATGGCACAGGCGAGAAGAGACAAACACAGTCTGAAAGGTATCTGATGGGAAACCCTACTATATTTTACTGTTTTCTTATTTATATTATTTTAATAGCAGCTGGACTATTAAAAAAATTACAAAACAAACAAAATGAAAGACAAAGCAAACTAGTTCATTACATGTACATATTCTTATGGATTTTGAGCAGATTTCAACTCAGGATAATTCTGGCCTTCATACTCAGAAGAAAAAGTACAAAAGAAAACCACAACACAATCCTGGGTGAGGGGAGGGAAATCCCTCTCCTTGAAACATCATGTGGAGATCTATGAAGACAGGTAGCAATTGCTTCAATAATTGTCTTATTGTGCTGAGCTGCCTCCCCACTTGTGGGTTCTTGAGATGGCCTCGTTGCCTCATTAAAAATCCTTCATTTGTTGAATTTTGAGAGTCGGTTAAATGAGAGCTTAGAAAATGTTCTAATAATAGTGATGCTGACCTCAATGTCCTACCAGATAAAATGCCTTAAATTAAAGAAAAGCCACAGGAGAAGGGAAATTACAAACTCTGCTGCCTGGTGTGAAATCCATACCTTCAGCAACAAAGTAGAGAGCTGCCACATTGCATGAGGAAGAAACAGCAAAATATCCCACCGTCATTTGAAAAATACAATTACGCATGTGAAAAGAGGGAAGCCGGAGATGAATCCTACTGGGGCACCGTGTGGCAGCTGTGGCCAGTTTTTACGCACAAGGGACAGGAAGGAGGAAGCATCAGAGACATGCATCAGAGACCACACGTCAGTGGCTCCACAGCTCATCCACGACTGTGCAGGCCACCACGCTGGGACATGCCCTGACAACAAACATGTCTGGCCCCACTGGGGGCCAACAGCAGTCTATGCATTCCTGCAGCACAGATATCCCAGCATCAGATTCCCTGGGGCAGCCGTGCATCACGCTCTGGCACAGCAAGCTGGGACCAGCTTGGTTTCCCTCATCCAGATCTCTACTGATGCAAACCTCAATACCCGTCATATTCCTGACACAAAAGTAAACCAGCGCTACGCAGCTATAGGAGCTCTGTCCATATTTCCATCTGCATCATCAGTGCTCCAGGAACACGTCTCCCACTGCCCAGGCAGGGAGCACTGCTAGAAGGACAGAAGGAAACCGCTTTATCCACCACGTATGCATACAAGTTTACAGCCCTGGCCCTACATCAGGGTGCTGCTCCAAGCCCCGTCTCACTCAGGAAATGAAGACTATACTGGAAATTGCTAAACCTCATTCCAGTGTAGTCTGAAATAATATAGTTCAGCTTTAGGCAGCTGTGTGAGCTCTTATGCCTTTTATGCAAGCACTTCCAGCCAGAAGCATCTAAAATAACTGGATCCCCAGAATCTTAATTTGTTAGTGAAGAAGTCTACATTTCCTTCTCATAAGTGTTCAAATCTTCACAAGGGGGAAAAGCAATATCTCGAGTCAAGTTCTCCCTGGGATCACTCACCAGGTTACAACCTCAATATCACTCTGCTTTCAAAAAGGGGACAGCCTCCAATTTAGTCCTTTTCCTATAAACAATTCTCAGACTGCTTTCTGTTACCCTTCTCTTTGGGACACACATTAAAAAACAATGATCTTCCTTTGGCTCTGTCACCCCCAATGCATCACATGATGTTATGGTGTGGAATACTGATGACCAAAAATCATAAAACCATGACAGGCTCCATCTTACCTGTGGCAGCCTTCTGCTTTGGCCAGCTCTCAGGAGTGCCAGGAGACAGCCCCACTGCTTCCCTCTTCAAAAGAATGGAAACGGTGTGACACTGTATGATGGACCCAATACAGACATTGCTAATACACTACAGCTGTGTGAAGAAGGATCTAATATTTCATCTCCTTTCTAATCTGCAGCCTTCTGGAGCCTCTAGATTCCTAGAAATATATCACCATGGTAAACGTTGTTGCAACAGGACTTGGACTGCAGCAGTCTTTTAACAGAAAGCAAGCTTGATGTGAAAAGAACCAAGGAAAATAAATCTTGTAGAATAAAATGAAACAAAATGAAGTTTATGCAAGACTTATGCAAGCAATGGCTACAATGGGAGCTACACACAAGAGCTAGAGAGCATGCAAACAGTTTCTCTCAATTAGAAGTCTGTCTGAAGTTATTTTTTTCCATAATCTGTAGCTCTGCCACGATCTTCTGTGATCACACCACAACAGCACTATTAAGAAAAGTTACAAATTTGCCTTTACAAGACATCTGGAAGAATTTTCTTCTACTATTGCTCTTGATAGGAAATTCATGCATGTCATATTTTAATACTTGTTCTGCCATAACCACCAAATCCGTGAACTTCATAGCCATCCGGCTCAGTATTAATGCACACCAGGACAAGGCTGTAGTTCTCCCTTCTCAACAGCCTGTTTCCAACATTTCCCCATCACGTGTGAGCTCAACAAGTTTAAAAACAAGTGTCAGCTGTTGCTGACCAATTCCCCCTTCATCCCCTTCCAAAAGTTGGATAGGCTATTAAGGACAAAGAACATGGTGCGCAAGTAAGTGATTTGGAGCAAAACAGTCCAGGGAGTGAAGGGAAAAAAACATTGCATATGCGTATTTGGATATGAGCTCACTTTCTCCCCATTGGGCTTTCTCATTTCCTCATTGTGCGCCAAATACCTCTTCTTTTTTAAGGCTCTTTCTCCTGTCTTCTATTTGGTGGTTATCCCAGCAGGCTGAGGAACACATAATTACTTCCTACATGTTTTGTCCCAAACCTCAGTTTACAAAATAACTTTACTAACCGTTTGCCCATTGCCTGAATTGTTATGGCTTCTTCCTAAGGCTGCAGTAGGGATATACGGCATGCCCAAACGCCACACGTCATGCCACTGTGCAGATGAACCTTACGCACAGTGTCCCTTCATGCTGTCTCTGCAAAGAATTAACGCAATACCAAATGATTACAATGCAAGTTAACACATGCTAAAATCCATTTGGGGATACAGGAAACTGGCTGGGCTGTGAAGCAGGAGCTCTCTTCCAGTCCTGATGTTCATGCATGTGGACAAAACCATACTTCATGCTGTTGCCTGACACGTGTCAGCTGCACACCTGAAATATATAAAAGCCTGCCCTGCTCCGACTGCTACAAACTTCAGATATTTTGCTCCCGCTGATTTTACTTTTTTCCAGTGCTAAAGCAACTACTCACTTTCTTGCTCCACTATGACATCAAAACAACTCAAAAACATCCACTCAAATCAACTGCATTTTGCAAAATCAGAACCAAAAATCTCTGCCACTCCATTCAGTAACACTGCCTGAATCCCAGCTTGCTTCCCTAGAGGCTGCCCAGCACAGAGCTGCAGCTCCCTGGGAGTGCCAGGCACTGCAACAATCAGAGCAGTGCTTTCAGTTAGGTCTAGAGCTAGAGATCAGAAGCAGAACTCAATAAGAAAGGACTCATTCCCTGGGTGAGATTACTTCATTTATGAGATACTAGCCCTTCCTGCATGTATCTCACTCACCAAGCCATAAGTTGACCCAACTCTCTGCAGCTAGCGGTGCAGCATGCTTCATGCCAGGTCTGGGCATCAAACATAAAATCACAGAATCTTTAAGGTTGGAAAGACACTACGATCCTCTAGTCCAACCGCCAACCTCTCATCACCATATTTCAGAATAAAACCTTATTATGCTTATAGAATGCTATTAAACTCTTTGGTGAATCTTCCACTTACTTCACTGCCACGCTGGGATTTTACCCTTTTTATTTTAAGGAACGCAGGAAAAAAGCCAATAATCCAAACAAACAAAGTGAAGAAAATCCTACCCATCAGCATAATGAGAGGCCCTTTGGGATCTTTACACAGAGGCTGTGAGACACACATACCATTCCAGCATCTTCATTGGGATCGACTGCAGTGTCCCGCTTTTGTTCTTCAGCCACAGCAATGCTGTAGGGGCCCTTTCAGGTATAGGAAATCATCTCTTCTCTCCAGAGATCCTGCGGACATTGGCTTACAAATGGTGATGTCTCCTGAGAGTACTCACACACAGCAAAGACAGACTGTTGCCACAGGCTGCTGTGCTAGAGATAGCACTGGAAGAAGCGGTTCCTGGAAGTTTTTTCTGACTAGAAGTCTAGACAGGAAGCTTGAAAGAACAAGGGTTGCTTCACAAAGGCTGGGATTTTTTATTTTTATTTTTTTTTCCATTTTCAATTAGAAGGATATTCCATAGGATAGAAAATCCGGTCAGAGTGACTCAAGGAACATTCATATTTGTTGGCTTCTTCATTTTCCATGACACAATAAAATCTATTAATATGTCTGAATGGCCTAAATATGAACTATTCCTGCACCATGACATAGAAAATTTTCTAACTAAATGCTATGTTAACTAGAATTAGGATTATGTTAAGAAACCAATTAAGAGAATTTACTTGTTACCACTTGAAGAATAGTAATGTAACATATGCATTTTATTTTCCTCTCAAAAATGTAGTACTACTCAAAAATCCAGTACTGGAATGGATGTTTAAAGACATCATATTTTTAGTTACTGATCCCTCTCATCACAGACCCTGCCACCGACCATGCTGCTGAGACAGCCATAGCACCAGAGCAGCACCTGTAGCTTGATGGGAGTTCATGTAGCCAAGAAGGCACTGTGGGCCAGCACAGTGTGCACCAGCTGTAGGATGAGGCTCTCCAAATGGCCAAGGTGAACACACACCATGAAATCAGTAGTAGGAGCCTTCGCACCAACAAGCTGGGCTCTACATCAGCATCTAAGCCCTATGTCTTGTTACAGTGTGATCTTCTTGCTTTCCCTTCAGTTAAGAGGTCAGTTAGAGAATGTCTCTAAGTCTGATAAGGTGTTATTTAAAAAAAAAAAAGAAGGACAATAAGAAAGAAAAACAATCAAGAGAAATGGTGTTTTTAAAAACTACACCACAGCTTCCATTACTTCTTATCACAGAGCTGGAGCTGCCATTTTCTTGGACTGATTACAACCTCCACATTAGATCAACTTGCAAAACAGATGAAAGCTGAAGTGCTGCAATAAGTCCAGAAGAGTACTAATGTTCTTTCAAGGCACGTAGGTAAGAAATAGAAAAACACTGTTTACAACAAGCTCTGTTTCAAGGACAACAGTTTTTACTAATTACACATTAAGACATGACTAATCACATTGAAGTTACTGTACTGAATCAAGGGCAAGTTACAAGGCAAGCAGCTATAGCATGCATCAGTGAAACTGGAAGCAAATAATTTTTCTTTTTTTCCCCCCCCATGTCAGAACCAGCAACTTCTATCAAGATTGGCAACAAAAGCTTCTATTTCTTAACAGTACTAGAAGATGCAAGATCAACACTGGAATAACCAAATAAGAAAAAAACTGAAATTAGAAAATATAGATCACCATTTGCTTGGGAATGATTTAAAACAGCTGGTGATAATGATTTCTGTGACCTTAAAATACATTTTCAGCATTAGCACACACAGAAATAAAGCCTCAAGAATCAGTGTGCTCTGCTATTTTGCAGGCAAGAAAAATACCACTGAAAACTTGCTGCTTAGAAAAGTTTTACTATCAAAATATTTTTCCATTGTAGTTTTTCTTCTGTTAAGTCATTTATAGGAACACTATAATAAAATTTGCATAATTTGACTTTAATGTAGATGCAAATTTCATAAAGGAGCATTTCTGAAAGCTACATGGAAATCAATTCCATTATAAAAATTCAAGTGAGCATAACAAAAGAAATGCTACTGTAAGAAAGTTATTATACTGCCGACGACTCATCTGCCCATAATGTGCATGGTGAGCCAAGGCAAAATTGAAAATAACACTGCTTGCTTCCATCCTTCAGAAAAGAAGTATGCTTCAAGGACTTCACTAATGGAGGATGAGGCAGATCAACGCCACTCTGGTAAGATGAATTCCTTCAAGAAACTTACAATGCAGGAACCGTCTAAGAAAATGGTTATTTTTAGGATGGACCAAATGAATGGAGAGTAATCTAGAAGCAGATCACAGAGCAAGCTGCCAGCTAGATGGCCTTTCAAACCAAGGCTCACACCACCACTTGGTAGACATGTCTAAATGGCACCTGGCAACAGTCATGCCCACAGCTTTACTCATGTTGCATCTCATGAGCCAAGCATGTCACAGCACCTGGCCTGGCATGAAAGGCTCACTTTTGCTCTTTGCCCTTTTCACACAAAGACCATTTGGAAAAGTGCCTTAAAGTCGATGGGAAGATGGGCACAAACACCCTGGTCCTGCAGAGTCTGCAAGCACAATCCAGGCTGCTCACAGATGGAGGTGGTTGGTTTTACTCTGGGTACCACACTCATGCAGTGCCTCTGTGTCCTGTTTGTCAAGATGAGTGCTGTGGAAAGAAGGCAAAGACAGAGCAGATACCACAGCTCTGCTCAGGGAGAGATTTTCCATTCTGGTGTTTGCAGTTCCCATTATCTGTGGGCTTCTTGGTTTTATTTGGATAATAACAAGCAGCTGCTGCTTCTCATCAATACATGCAATTTCCTTATCAAATATTTTGCCACGTAGTTTAGTCAAAATTGAAGCAATCCACAATAGTTAGTTTACACTGATAGAAACGTTTAAGTAGGTTCACTGCTGGGCCACAGATCTGTTGTAGTATATATGATTTATAATATATATTCCCTTAAAAAGAACAACAAGAAAAACAGATGTAATGACACAGGTAAGTTGGTTCACTTTGATCTCGTTATTTCTCCTACTCTGGCAGCTTTTTGGTCTTTCTGCCTGTTTCACCCATCAGCCAGGCTCCCACTGTGAGGCAGCCATTCAGCACTCCTTCCTTTTAGGGAGTTCCAGCAAGGCTCCTCTTGAGGATGCAGTTCTGTTCACTGTTGCTATCACTGCAGGCTGACAGCTTCCACAAGAGCAGGTGGCTCGTGCTACGCAAGCTTACACAAAGATGAAGGATTTGAAGGACTCAGAGTCTACTGAAGCATTCCAGATTTGTTGGGGTAACTCCAGCTAAGTTGAAAGATGAGAATTTGATCCTCTGTCCTTAAAGAGATTAGTTTTATGAAGCAGTTATGTAATTCAGAAAAATGAAAGCTATGGACCCACGTTCTTCTTGTCCTGTTTTACTGTATTTAGCCAGCCTGTCATAATACTGTTGTATATGTGATAAACAAATGACATGTTCTACTCCACCAGGGACATTTTATAATGGAAGTTCATGGACAGTTTCTACTTCCATATATGATGCAGTGTTTTTCAACACCATGACATCAATGTACAAAGTAAAACTGTTGATAAAAATGCACCAACGTTTGCATTAATTAAAATGTTCTGTATTACAAGAATTCCATCAATCTCAAAATCAAAGACAGACATCACAGCTGTTTGTGCTTAACAAATTCCCATAGTCTTTCTCCATATAGCTTCGCATGATAAGAGTCAGGGCATAAAGTTTCTTTCATTCCAATAATACCCAGTTTCCTGTTTTTTTGTTTTTTTTTCCCCCCCCCCCACTTCTTTCAACATTGGATGAGTAATGCGTGCTGCATATTACTGATGTCTTCCTGAGCTTTACAGGAGAATGCTACAAAATCCCAGAGCAATCTTCTTATAAATGTATTTTTGTTTCACTAATCTCTGTGGAAAAAAAAAACCCACAACACTGAAGAGCATAAGTCAAATAGAGTGCCTACTACGTCATTCAAGATTCCCTCCCAACTTTCTCATCCCCTCAGGAAGGATTTCCTTCCTCTGCTTACAAGCAGTAACATCTCCACCTGAAAATGGATGGAGTTCTAGGTAAATCCCAGGGAATCTCACAAAAAAAAATAGAGCCACATTTCCCTTTTTATAAAACAGTACCTTCACACTACTTTTCACCAATGGAAAGGCCTGAGTAGTTAAGAAGATTTCCAAAGAGCAGACCCAAAGGCCCTGTGGAGAGGGAAAAGAGTTGAAAAGAGATAACCAGCAGGTGCTCCCAGGTACCACGGACCTGGCAGCAAAGCAGGATGGTATGTCAGCATCTCCCTTCTCCCAATGGCAGCCCTGACCTCCCTACTGGCATACACGTGGGCATCTCTGTAAGAAGAGGAGGCTGTCCCTCTCCATGCACGCCACCTGAGAGCCCACAGACATGCAGTCCCAGCTCCTTCTTGAAGGTTTGCCACTAGTAACCTGATTACGGTGAAGCAAGGTCTTGAAACAAAACTGACATGGAAACAATGAAGCTTTGTGCCCCAGAACAAGTTATTTACTGTAACCAACTAATGCAGTAAGTAACAAGATAGACATTATTACTAACCATCTGAACCAATGCTGCATTCCAAATCTGAGAGCAATCATTCTCTCAGACCCGCTTACTACAAAAAGAAATGCAAGCAAGAGTAATACATTTTCCATTTCTGGGGATCTACCTACATCCAGTGTTCACTGTATTTCATTTAAGATCATTCCAACAAGAAAAGAATTAACTCTTCTCTGGGTACTGCATTATCAGTAATTACATGGCTTGAGAATAATTTTGCCTGAGTCCACCACCCTGAAAGCTATTATTAGACAAACAGAAATGGAAGAAAGAAGATCAGATCAATGCATCAAGAACTGAGCACAGTCAGATGTTTAAATAAGCACGTGTATGTCAGCCTCCCACTGATGATAACACCTGGAACGATTCCACACTTCACTTGAAAGTCTTAAAGCCCACCAGTACCAAGTGCCCCACAGTACTTCCAGGCCCCATGGGTGTACCAGCCCAGCTGTGACTGCCCATCAAAGCCAGGCTCAGCTACAACAGGAGCCTGGAAACACATCCAGCTGTCATACTAACCTGAGACTGTTTTTTCTTATGGATAGCAAAACACGCTGGGATTGTGCTGGAGGACTGAGATCAGTCCCCAGAGTGTCACTTATGACCTCCCTAGATTTGGTCTAATTGTCCTACTCCAGACAGGACCCCAGGAAGAACCTGGTATCTTACCAAGCGAACAATGTGGTTTTCTCCAAATTTTTGCCTCTGTTTTAGCAACCAGCCTATTCTAACCAAAGTCTGTCTCACTAGAGGGAGAAAATCCTGGGGCAGAAATACTTACTTAGGTCCTGGGCACTGCTGTCAACCAATACTGTGAAGCTTACATCTGCCAAACTTGCAAAGTTTTGCTGACCAGTGATCTCATCTCAAGCATTCACAGCAGTCCAACCACTAACAGTCTCTCCAAACAAAGCCTCGGCTATCTTCTGGGACATCTCTCCTCTTCAGAAGACTGACTTGAGGCTGTTGCAGTTTGATATTCTCAGCAAAGGACTCCAGAATCTCATCAGAACTTTCCACAGCTGTAACAAACATTTTCTGAACATCTCCCATTTTCCAAAGCTTATCTCCTTGAATTTAATACTTAAAGCAATATTCTATCCAGCCATTTTAGACAATTAACAAACAAAACTAAAAAGGATTAATATGGCAACATATTAATGCAAAACTCTTGAAAGTTTGAAATATATCATGTACCAGCTAGCACAAGTAGATATTTTATGGCATCAAACTGCCTTTGCTAATATAAAATCCAGTGCTGGAATTTAGGAAATGCACCAAAGCACCGCAAAAGAACAATTCTGTATCCATAAATACATATTTTCCACCCCAGATGAAACTATTCCTTCCCTCAAAGAAACAGATGTTAAGACAGAGTTTTCTTTCCTTTAAAGACTGATGCTTTTTGTAAATTTTTCACTACTATACATGGACTTGATTTTGATTAGTCATCACTTTACCGTGGGAGTGCATAGAGAGAGAAAAATGAAAGTACCTTGAGGTAATGAATTGTAGTCATAGCAGGGAAAAGGAATTTTTTGTGCAAATTCTATAAAGCACTGACAGAGGTATGAAGGAAATAAAATGAGACACACTGGTAAATGGCTAAATCACAGCACTAGGGAAAGCTGAAGTGCTACAGTTCAAAATATAACACTGCTCAGTACTCTAGGTTGGACTGAAGTAAAAAAGTAAGTGTTTTACTAGTGCTCTTATCTTACTGTGTTCTCCTTTTGAAGTTAGTAAAGAACACCATTCATGAGGAAGTGTCAACACTTGGATGTAAAGCATCCTTAATTATTATGAAAAAAGCATATTACTTCTCCATTTCTCACTTAAAACAAGGAAAGATGATGCTAAGATCACTGGTATTTTCTCTGTTAGACGCATTCCATTTATGGTAGCTGATGGTATCTGTCAGATACAGAAGTGCAGCACACAGCCAGCTCACATGGCTCTGTGACACCAACCTGTGCACTGCTAGATAAGCCAGCAATAGAAATTTCATCCAGCTCAGGAACAGACACGTGGTTACATTTTTTTAAGTGAGCCAAATCTTTACATTTGTATGCAGGCTGTAGAAGGCCAGAGTAATATCTGACTCACAGAAGAACTTCTTGGCATGAAGTTAACCTGCAAAATCTGAAAGAGCAGAACAAGTCAGCAGCAAGTGAGTGCTTTGCTCCCCAAGGGCACAGCACTTTGCATTTGACCATCAAGACTAGATTTTATCAGCAAACAGCAGCCTCCTCGGTTGTTTCCCCAATGGGGATTGGGTGTCTTGAGAGGGACAAATCTGTTTTCTTTTAATTCTACATCCAACTCTGCAAAGCAAACCAAGTTGCAGCTTACTGTAGTAAGTTCTGAGCAGAAAACAGGCTGCTTACACTGACCTTGATAAGTAGGTTAGTGTTAAGATTGCTCCTGACTACAGTGACAGACTTTGCCTTTAGCGGGAAGAAAACAAATGCTGGAACAACAATTCATTCAAGGAGAGAAAAGCTTGTTACCTGAGGAGTGCTCCAGTCCTGTACAAAGCTACAAAGGTGTTTAACATACTGTGTTTCCTGTAAATAGTCCAGAATGATGAGTTTAGAGCAGCTTAATCTGAGAACAAATAGAAACTCGTATTTCAGAAATACGCCAAACTAAGAAAATGAAGCTTTGAAGAACAAGTTGGAGGAATGGGGAGGACCTTCTATTCACTCTCCTGAAAACATGCTCAGACTCAGTTCTTAGAAAGGCTTAACACTTTCCTCTGCTGAAAACGTTTTTCTTTATGCTGTAAAGAAAATTGTTCTCACTGATACCTCTTCTCAACAAAGTCGGAGTGGAGTATAACATCCTTTAACTCACCACTGTCAACATGTTACGTGGGGATTTAGCAACACATCTTGAAGGATGGATCAAGTAGGCATTATGGATCATTGCAGAAGCCTAAAATCTTTGCTAACATTCAGTCCTCTTTGTCATATTCTATATACCAATGCTAACAAAGTTAAAAATAGCAGTTCTGAAGGACACTCTCCAATGTCATTTATAAGGGTGTTTTTTTTTTTTACATGGAGTATATATCTTCAGCACAACTACTTCATAATAGTACAAAGCTAATTGTGCACAGAAATAAGGCAGAAATGCATTTTATCAACCCGTTATAAAATGGAAAAAAAAAAGAACTGTAAATACAATTTCTACTTCCTGCCTGTGCTTGAAGTGGCATTGGCCTAAACTCTGGATAACATCCAGGAATCTAAAGCCCCCTCTTTAACTAAATGTACGTTTTCCAGGATGGAGCTGGAATTAGAACATGGATCAATGTTTCGGACCCCCTGAAGTTAAGAGCAATGTATCACAAATTATTCCAAAATTACTTCCCTCCTGCTAAAAAGAAAAAAGAAAAAAAAGAAAAAAACCATTAGCAATGGTATTTGAAAGGCACAAAACAGATATACAGATCTTTATTTGCAGAATGTTCAGTTCAAACTAAAAATCCAAGGACCACCTTCTAGTAAATGTCCCTTGTTCCAAGTCGACTGAGGCCATACACGTATCATGTGTATGACACACTCCAAACAGCTCAGCTAGTCACTGCATGTGGTAAAACAGAAGAAACATATGGTTTGAGGTTCTTGCCTATGCCCTGTTTAACAGTTGTGGGTTTAATAAAAGCTAGTCGGCTTAAGTTAAATTACTGGTGCAAAACCAACCACAGACATATTTGGGCATGTGCTCAGCCTATGTGGGCTCACCTCCCAAGGCACGTGTTTGTTTGAAAATGGTTGCACTTGTGTAAAACCATTGTATGCAACCTTCCTTCCCCTAACAGGTGGGATGTGACACTGCCCAATGTGCACGCTCTATTCTCTCAAGGACACAAAGGGAGAGAGCCGAGATAGACGATGGCAGCCACTGAGCTGCAGGGAGAAACAAGGCGGGGCAAAGACGAAGATAATGAAGAAAAAAGAAGGGAAACTGGAATAGAGAATAGAGGGAGGAAATGAAAAACTGATGGTACAAATAGCAGAAGGATAAATCTGTGGCTAACGTACAGGACAAAGCGTCCCTGCCAAGCACCATGTGTAACTGCAGTCACATTTTCCCAGATTATTTGAATTAATTTATCTGCCAAGTGGGGGAAAATACCATGCTAGTGCAGGTAGGAAAAAACACATGAAATCCTAGGGATTAAAATGCTGACCTACTACTACTATTGACAGCATCTTAAACTTGTACTGAAGTGCCCACACACTGCCTTGTGCTCCCCCAGAAAGGACTCACCTGATGCACCTAAGGACCACATTTTCAAAGTTGTCCCAGAGGACCAAAGGTAACGACCACCAAGCCCTTACTAGAGGAAACACCAGCCAGCCTTAAAACATTTGCTTATTTTTATTGCATCCCCCAACATAGCTGTTGCTCCAGAAACTGCTCCAGGCTTCCTCAGAGCAGCTGGTAGATCTGAAAGCTGTCTTTTACATTTCCATGGTACCCCTGTGGACCTTGTCAGCAATCCTGTCTCCTAATTTGGTAGTAACCCTCTTGCTTCTCATGCTGTGAGGTGTGTGTTTTCTGGCAGTCCAAGGAACTTGCTGCCAGTTGAAAAATCCTCTGCACACAGCAAGGGGCAGCAGATGCACCTGCACCCCAGATGTCTCATACCCACATGCAGTAAAAGAGCAAGTAAGCATGGAAGGAGAATGAACAGTTAGGTATGGCCTGGACCAGAGACATGATTCTGAAATAGCATATGCAACACTGATACCTAGATTTACCCCATGATTTCTAACATTCTGGGGACAGAAAAGTCCCCCTCCTTCTCCCAAACTCACCCATTAGTTCCAGGAAAGCCTGGATTCAGCTTTCATTCCTCAGCTGGCTGAGTAAAAATTGTAATGGGTGATATATCCTAGCCTGCAAGCAGGTTGTAATAGCACCACATAGGGCAGAGTCACAATCTGGACCTGCCTCCTTTCAAATCAGGTAAGAACAGGGAGAGATGTGTTACCAACTACTCACTTTACTGCTTTCACATCTGTACTTGCAGGTAGAAGTTTTACTTTAAACCCAAGAAAGATCCTTGCTGAAACTTCATTAAAAACACAATGCTTCACAGAAACTGTCTGCTTGGAAAAATTGATTTTTTAAATAGAAAAATATATTGCAAAAAAAGTTTCCAATCAG
Source organism: Perdix hodgsoniae (assembly GCA_035772895.1). Taxonomy (NCBI): domain Eukaryota; kingdom Metazoa; phylum Chordata; class Aves; order Galliformes; family Phasianidae; genus Perdix; species Perdix hodgsoniae. Next base: position 965,712 of record JAPSGF010000068.1, on the reverse strand, counting down.
CTATATGAAAACTTTTCTATTTTCCCTCACTGTCTCAGCATACACTCAGCAAGCGTGCAACTTGCGGGTGACAACAAGCTTTAGTGTACAGTTTCCTACAAGAAACACATCCAAACACAAAGACAGAAAGAAGTTTGAGCTGCAAAGATTCTCCACACGAGTCCTGAGAAGCAACTGCAAAGAGTCCTCCTTCCCTCATGAGATGGAAGTATATAAATTCCAAATAATGCAAGGTGAGCCAAAGAGGAAAGGCATCCAGGCAAGATAAATTCCTTCTGCATGCTGATCGCATTAGAAATAAAGACAACAGTTCAAAGAACTGTGCTTGGCATCCAGATGCTGCTGCTGGCATCAAATCTTCCACAGTCCAACAGCAGCTGGCTCTAGGGCTGACAGCCAAAGTCCCAATGTAAAGCAGAGAAGCAAAGAGAGAGACAGGAGGGTGAGAGAGAAGCGAAGTGGCAACTCACTGCCCAGCTGGCATCCTTCCTTTCACACAGATATATTTGTGTACACAAATGTATTTGTTACTAATCTTTGACACTCATCTGGAAGTAAAAATCTTATATATAAACTCATAAATAAACAACTTTGATGCACTGGTGTACCAGGGCCAATATCCTTGAGAATAGCACCAGCAAAACACTCATCGCTCATGTAGGCAAGGGCCATTGAAGGCAATCAATTAGAATACTTGAATAAAAGAGCCAAATCCCTCTCTTCAGGTTTTTTCTGATTCTGCGGTATTACTCTTAAAAATGTTCACTGCTTATTTTATTTCTAAAGTGCTCACTTACTGAGCTTACCAAAATCATCTGAACACCTGCACTTGCCCTCCATTTGAAGCAGCTGCCCATTCTGCTGCTGACACTGCCTTCAGCCTCATGGCATGGACTCTGGGCACTGCATCAAAAAGGGGACTAGAACCAAACGGCTGTTATATATCAAGAAATGAAGGCAACCTGAAGCTCTCCCATCTTAGGCGCCCCCAGGGGTTGCTCTCAAAGCAATTTTGATGAGGTTGTATGCAAAATTAAGACAGTAGCAAATAGTCATCTGAAGTGAAACTGTTACAGAAAGAAAATGTCAAGGGCAGGCAGAGCTGGAGCACAGTCTAGCCAGGGGATCTCAGGCCTTCATTAACACTGTCAGCAAAGCTATTCCTCAGGAGGGTGTGCTTGTTCTTCCTATGGGAGTGGACTGCATTAGTAACAGGATGGACGTTCCTCTGTCCTGCATTCAGAAAGGGATGCTGTGAACACTTTGTTCCTGGAAAGGTCCCTAGTGCTCAGAAGACCAAACAAAAAAAGAATACAAGAGCTACAACTTCTCAATACTTCACTTTCAATAACACCTCTACTAACATCTCCATTAAGATCCTGATATTCCTCACAGAACTGTAGCGAGCCAAAGGTCTGGCTTGGCCCAGCACTGGGCATCCAGCACCCAGAGATACTTGGAGAAGGGCATAAGCATGCAGTCGCAGGGGCATAGATGTGCAACACGCTCCCTGCACCCCACAAAGCTGCAGCAGGAGCCTCCCTGCCATGACTCCTGTGCCGTCAGAGGAGCAGGCTTGCTAAGCAGGGCACTCGTTTTCACAAACTCTGCTTCGGGGTTATTCTGGAATATAGAGCAGACTGAATGTCCATTAGCACTCTGAGCACAATACACATGTTTCTGAGGAGCGTTCTGGGAGAGTTTCATGTAAAATGAATCCAGCTCTGAGACTGCTCCTGTGGGCAAACCAAAGCAGAGCGAGATGGATCAGGCATCTCTGTTTCTGTTTTTTGTTGCTTTTGTTTTTTTCCTCTCCATTCTTTCTCTGTGATTCCTAAAAAAAAAAATCTATTGGCATCTTTTGCAGCTACTGAACCATGTTTAAACACAATTAACCTGCTGTAAGTGGAAGATCTCATCCCTGAAGTGTGATTATCTATGTTTGCTATCATCAGTGCAGAATTAAACATCAGAAATCAATATTTTTTTTTCCTCTTTGGACCCAGCTTTTTATTTCTTTAAGGATTAGTCACAATTATGGTCAAATATGTCCCATCCCAAAAAACAGAATCTGCCTCCCTCAGATTTTCTTTCAACATTCCAGATCACCAGTGAGCTTCAAATGAGCTTCATACTTCAAGTAAGCGTAGCAGAGGAAGATGTTCTTTTCCTCCACTTCATAGAATAAAAAATTTTATGCTTGGAGGCACTGGGCAAACCAGTGTTATGAAAAAAATGGGAAGAGTAACTGATCTCTTATGAAGTTAATTAAAAAAATTAAGTTTGACTGCTGGCAACTCCACAGGATTGAAAAACAGTCCTCTATGCTACTGGACGAGTTTCCCAAGCTTAACTTGAATCAATCTAAATAATCTAATCCTGGAAAGAGTGGGCTTTTGAGGCAGACAAATGCATTTGAGGTGTTCCCACTGCCAAGGAAACCTGGAGCAACGGGATGAGGTAAGCTGGTCAATGCAGGCTGGGCTGTTTGGAGGAGTTGCAGTCAGAGCTGACAGAAATCATGTGTGCTGGCTCACTAGCACATTGCTTGCTTCAGTGGCATTTATTTGGTCTCTTGACCAAACTGGACCTACATAAAAGATGTTATACATCATCCCTGGCCAGAAATGTCATTCTGCCAAAAATATGTAAGCTCTTTCATTCTTCTTCTGTGTCCTCAGCAAAAGAAACACCGCTGCTACAGATACAATGACAGTATGCATCATCACGTTGCATTATGGATGCTAAGACAAAGGTGAGAAACAAGAAAAGGGTCAGGAAACCCTGACCTCCACATCAGAGCACCTCTCACCTCAGGCCTGAGGACTCTGCACTTTTTGGCTTCACAACAAACAACAACGGAGATGGAAATGTGGTCCCCAGCGGAGTCCGCCAGCAATCTCATCTAGCCAAGCATCTATCAGAGCCTGTCTTGCTTTGATAAGAACTCAGCATCACTAAACTGCTCTAAAAAACTTCAACTTATTATATGCTTCAAGCTTTCTAATAAAGTAACATTTTTATTTTGGATCCATTCTAGCAAATGACTACAATGTTCAAGTATTTCTCTGCTTGCATTCAGTGATTTATGTGGGTGATAGAGAAGTATCCTACAAGACACCCCTTCCTTTTTCATGTCTTGAATAACCCCTTTGTGGCTTTAGCCCAGAAATAACAGAACTATCCACAAGCTAATGCTGATAAAGCTTTTCTTTAGACTATCCCAGATTTTCTTCTCTATTTGACATTACATACACAGGAAAGAAATATGGACAGATACATTAAAATGTACTAAATTAAGGAATTACATGGAAACAGGAAATCAGTTTAAATAATGGAAACAAAATGTGGTAACATCAAAGCAAAACCCAGAGCAGGAAGACAGTTGATTTGGCATGAAATTAAACAAACACGCAAGGAATGAGGCCTCCAAGAAGGTCTAGATTTCATCCAAGGATTCAGGTTCAAAGGTGAGGCAAGGTGACAGGGCAGGGCCCATAAACCTCACACCCAAGGAGGATAGGAGCAGGTTATAAACAGAGAGAATAAAAAGCATTTGGCAATATCTTTAGAGCACTAAAAACAGAGCAGACTGACTATTGGTTGCAGTCTGCTGAACCAGAGCCAAGACTTTGAGATTGCAACAGATTAATACATCTACCTGTCATCTGCAGGATGCTTTCTTTTGTGAGCTGGGTTCCAAGGAGACATAAAAACTAAAAATGGAAAAGCTTCCATCTGCTCAATTTCCCATTTCTGTAGAACTCCTTGGGAAAAACTATTGCAGATAAGTTTCATTTCAGTACAGAGAAGATAGGACTTGAGTGAACAAGTGGGAAAGAAGTAATCCAGTATCTAGATTGAACACTGGAACCAGCTCACAAAGTCAATGACCAACAAAAACAGGAGAAGCAAAGGCAGTAAGGAAAGCCAACATAAAACACTGCTTGAGTATTCCTGGCACAGGTCTGGCTGTATGAAAGCATGAAGGCTTTTGATTAGGTGCCCAATTGCTATATAAAAATGATTAGAACTTTAATGAAAACTTAGTGCACTGTACCATAAATGCCGAAGGAAGGTACAATATGGCTACATGCATTTTTCTATCATTTTGTTAAGAATATTTATTTTAAAACTTTATCGACCAAAAACAAACAGCTGCCCTGAATCTCTTCCAGTACATGAGCAATCTCTAATATTTACCAGATTTTGCATTTGCCTTTAGAGAAAAGGAGGGAAAAAAAGCCCTACCCTTTGCACAAGTAGTCAGATGCAAAATGCTAACTGTCACCTCCTGCTGCCTCTTCCTTATGTCACATAGGTAAATGTCTCTCACATTGGGAACATCCGCATCTGATCCAGAGGCTGAAAGACCACCCTGACATTTCTGGCAGACAGAAATGGAGCTGATCCCAGGACAACCAGGTGATTTTTCCCAATCTGCAGCACTTCACTGTGGCACTGCTTCCTGCCAGCTGCAAGTCATAGCGTCAGAATTAAGATATTACTCGATCTTGTTCATTTTTAGAACTAAGTCAATAGTTATTTTATGTTAGGAGCCAAGAGAGCTTGAGCAAGATGAACTTGACCAATCAGTACAAAATATATTCACCACTTTTTTAATGTGCATTCATTTAGATGCCTACCTGCTCCTTACCATTTTAGTATTGAAATGAAATACGTTGTGCTGAAGCAAATAGCCGTATTAGATTTTGACCTTCACTACTTATTCTCCTTAGCTAATTTGTCGCATCACAAATGTAAAAGACCGTGTGTTTGAGCATGCATTTAAGCATTTCTGACTCTGAAACTTCTGCTTTAGCAAATCATTTCTGTCAGAAAAAAACAACACAATGGAATCTCATATTTCTCTGATAAAAACCAACTCTCTTACAAAAACGATGCAGTGTCCTTTTCCCTTCCACACAATACAATCATAAAAAAGATAGTTTCTTTGGTAACAGTTCCAGCCCTATCCTGCCAACACAGCTTGAACACCCTTTTTCTCCAAGGGTTTTCTTCCTAGTACTCATTTGATTTTGTGACCATTTCCCAGTGCTCTTCTCTTGACCACCACACCAGTGTTTTCAACATACTACTTTCTAGGAATGGTCTTCAGATGACACTTCTGCCTCAAAGTTAAACCTCTACCCCAGCCAAATTTGGGAAAAATCAAGGCTCCCAGGTGCTTTGTAATGCCCCACTCACATCTTCTCTGATCCTGTAAGATCAGAGGTCCCGGGTCCTGTAAGAACCCAGTGTATTTCAAGCTCCTTTAGAAGAGTGCCTAAATCAGGAGCCAAGACAGTGAATTTCACAGAGCATCTTTTGTAGGAGCTAAAGCAGGGGCATAAAGGAATTGTTTTTGAAGCTGGTAATGTTCTCCGTGGGCTACTGATTTTTACAATTATTTTGAACTATGCATCTGTCAATAAGAGACTCAAAATTGTTTCAGTTATTATGAAGAGCAACGCAATTAAACAATGTCAGCAGAGATCTAGGACCCAATTTCTTGATTCCCTTATTGCCTATTTCATTAGAGAACCACAAAACAAAATTACTTCAGAGTCACAAGACAAACAGTTTTTTAACATAACCGTAAATGTCTGTGTTCATTTAATATTCAGAAACATGATGGATTCCCACAGAATAACTCATTACTGCAGAAAGGTAGATGAACCACTGCAATAGTATCCAGTGCTGTCCCCTTCTGCCCTTTCTTTGCTGCCTTTTTGTGTTGTAAGCTCTGTGGGACAGGCAGAACAAAATAGGTCCTGGTGCCTTCTCATCTAAGAAGATATGGAGCATAACACTGAACAGACTCTGAAAGCTGGCAGCTCCTCCTTCTCACTCCTGCAAAGCCTCATGTAGCATTGGCCTATACCACTTGAGAGCACATTTAGAAATACAGATTATGTATACATGTGAACGTTAACAGACATAAGTATAAGTAAGCATATTAGCTGGAGCAACAAGCTTTTGCAATTAAAGATATTTACGTTACAGTTCTCATATTTCCTCTGCTGTGAGCATCTACATTATTTGGAAACCAAGACCATTCACATAAAAATCCCACAGCTGTTGTATTCAGAAAGTCATTTCTAAAACATCATGTTAGTGTTACAGTTCTATAGAGAGCATTTGTCATCTCTTCTAGTATTTAGCTATAAAAGTTTTCATTGGAAAACTTGATTAAAATTTGTGGATTGTGTACTCTTTAAAACTGTTTATTTATTTATAAAAGACATTTGTGTACAAGTGGTGGTGACGTTTGTTAGGTGTCCTGGTGTTACACTGTTTTCTTCCTCATGCCATTGTGAAATGCTTTATCACCCAGACTTGATGCTGAGAGCTGGAATGGGACTTTATGTGCACTTATTTTCTGTGTGGCCCTGAGAACTGGCTATTTAAATATCAGATTAAATATCAAAGAAAGAGATGACACAAAGTGTTCCAAGAACAAAAAAGTGAAAAACAGAGCAAAAGAAATCAGTCACAGAAGTACTATTTCCCAAGAAAAGCTGAATCTTAATCTTACTAATCTTACTCTTACTAATCTTAATGGCACTCAGGAGATGAACATTTGTTTCACTTCTGTTATTTATGGCATATTAAAATATAGTAATGAGAAAATACTTTAGAAGGGTCACTAAGACACCTGTCAGAATATTGACAAACTCATACAAAATATTCCTTACACAAAAAACACACTGCCATTATGGCCTAAAGGCTTAAAACAGAACAGCCCAAGATCATGTCATTACTCAACAAGTTGCAAAACCACAAAGGAATGATGCTGTTTATCTTAAGCAAATGTGAGTAAAAGCCTTCCACAAAACTAGGTTGTTATTTGTTTTCTGTAACACAAACTGTGTGGGGAGGGTTTGGATTGATCTTTGTCAGCAGCAGATGTCCAGCAAGGCAAATATCCACTCTGTGGTGGGCACTGGCTAGCAGAAGGTCTATGCTTATCATCTGCTGCCCACAAGATTTTGTTCCCAGTTCTCTGCATGGTACTCCTCCAACTGGGAATACCACGGAGAAAACATGAGAGATACTCCACTTGGTATTGGAAAAGCCATCTCAGGATGAGAGGCAACAATACCAGCCATATTTTCTAGGTACTGACAATATCCTAATCCCTCATTGCTATAATGAAGGTAAGTGCACTGATTTTTCTGTTAATTTGTTTCTAAAGCTTCCTCATTCATGAAATGTATCTTTTCAGTAGAAGGCAGAAGGCTGTAAAAATACTACTTATATCTCTAGTATTTTCCTTTCTCCTTATCTCTTTAGTGGCTACCTCCGTAACATCCCTTTTGCAGTGCACTTTACAGTAAAGAGGAAATTCTCACAATATTCAGAGGGGTAGTGAGGCTCTGGCACAGCTGCCATAGAAGCATGCCCCATCCCTGGAGGCACTCAAGACCAGACTAGATGGGCAGCCTGAGCTGCTGGGGGCAGCCCTGCTCATGGCAGGTGTTGGGGCTGGGTGGGCTGGGGAGGCCTCTTCCAACACAAATTGTTCTGTGATTTTATCATAATATATTTGAGAAAAACATAACTTTTCTCAAAATATTTTAAGTCTACAGATACCTCGTACATTCCTTTTGGAATGGGAGAATGCTTGTTTTTTTTTTTAGCACTAAAAGGCTACCTTTATAGCAGTTTGATTACCTCTTATCCTAGTCTGAGGGAGTCAGCTCAGAAGCATCCTTGGCCTATGCTCATTAACAGAGCTCCACTGGGGCTAAGGCAGCATGTATGAGATGATCTGGATTTGTTCTTCTTTTGTTTGCTATTTGGATATGATTTAATGAATTGTAAGCAGAACGACTTGTAAGCCAGAAACATGATCTCAGCCTAAGCAAGATCCCCAGAGCTTCTCAGCTGAGTCTTTGGTGGCCCTATATATGTTGTCAGCTTCATCTCTTTCTATCCCAAAATGGCAGCAAGGCAAGTCTCTTGCATCACAGGAATACGGGAAGGATAGATTAATGAACATTTTTGGAGGATTGTAAGGTTGCGAAATGCCATAGCAGTGCAAAACTACATGTATCATAGAATGGCCTGGGTTGAAAAAGACCACAACACTCATCTAGTTTCAACCCCCTGCTATATGCAGGATTGCCAACCACCAGACCAGGCTGCCCAGAGCTGCATCCAGCCTGGCCTTGAATGCCTCCAAGGATGGGCATCCACAGCCTCCTTGGGCGACCTGTTCCAGAGTGCCACCACACCTGAGTGAAAAACTTCCTCCTAATATCTAACCTAAATCTCCCCTATCTCAGTTTAAAACTATTCCCCCTTGTCCTATCACTATCTACCCTCATAAAAAGCCATTCCCCCTCCTGTTTATACATTCCTTTCAAATACTGGTAGGCCACAATGAGGTCTCCCCAGTGCCATCTTTTTTCCAACCTAAACAAGCCCAGTTTCCTCAACCTTTCGTCATAAGAGAGGTTCTCCAGCCCTCCGATCATCTTAGTGGTCCTCCTCTGGACTCGTTCCAAGAGTTTTACATCTTTCTTGTGCTGGAGGCCCCAGGCCTCGACACAGTACTTCAAATGGGACCTCATAAGAGCTGAGTAGAGGGGGACAATCACCTCCCTCTCCCTGCTGGCCACTCCTCTTTTAATGCAGCCCAGAACATAGTTGGCCTTCTGGATTGCAACCATACACTGCTGGCTCATGTCCAGCTTCTCGTCCACCAGGACCCCCCAAGTCCCTCCCCACAGGGCTGCTATGACATATTAATATTTGTTCATGACCTATAATTCATTCTTCAACCTACAATAGGTCCTACAAATATTTCTGAGCATATGGACAGGTCACATTACCTTCATCAAGAACAGACCCCTAACAGTCTTTTCTTTCGGTGTTGGGCATTTTAAGAGTAGCTACTACCTTTCGCTTTTTCTTATACATGCCTTTCCAGTAAATAGATTTCATTAAAATTTATTTTTGTATCAACCAGCTCTAAGTGGTCATAATACACAAAAGCAAGCTTTCAAATCTTTCTGACAGATTCCAAATTTTATTCAAATAAATACTCAGGAAAACTTCAAATACTCCAGAAAAGACTTATCACATTACTCCTCTACAATTATAGTAACTTTTACCTGATGCAGTTACTTCAAAACTCAGCAGTTTCTGTCCTGATTGTATATAATGCCAAAACTGGAAAGGACTTTAACAAAAGAGTAGTTAATGTACTGTAATTTCACAAAACTTGGAAGAACATTATTTCCTGCAATGCTTTACAGTTCCAAGCATATGCTTTTGTTGTGATATTATCCTTCCTCACGTCTTTTTTTAACCCTAAATTATTATAGTCATTTAGAAGAAGTGTAAATAGAAGGATGGGAAAATGAATAAAAAAAGAGGGAGGAAGTGAGTGTGCTTCTCCAACAAAGCCTAAGTCTATCTAGCTGGAATGGCCTTAGATGACTTCATAACAGCTTAAGAACTTAAAGCTGTATATTAATCTAGCTTTATGCTCAGATAAGGTGGCTGGAAATCACGCAGCTGTGACCAGATCCAGGCAAGGCTTCCTGTCCATCTTCCCAGGAGGGTGATAACAATGAGTCAGCCCATAAGTAGTCAGTGTCGCAAGAACCATCCTTCTTTAGAGGGACAGATGGCCTCAAGAGTAGATATCGAAGATACCAAGTTGAAAAGGAACAGATCTGAGCCCTGAACTGGAAGTTTGACTGCAGTGCTGTGCCAGACATGACATCATTCTTGAACTACAAACAAAAGCTAATAATAGTATCTGATCTTAATTTGGAAAACAGAATTTTCCTTCATTTTTTGGAGTCTTACCAAATTTGAAAGATCCATGTAGCCACCCCAGGAGAACATTTATATGCCTCTCTAGCTGCCACCAAAACAGGTTACGTACTGCTGATAGAAGCCATCAACTGCTCTGCAGCTGGTGAAGCATCCCAGAAATGTTGAGAAGTTTCTAACTGTTAATTAGCAATGAAAAGAAAGCTCATCCATCAATGGGAAAAAAAAAAATCACCACTTGGCTGAATTCCAGTATTTTTAATTTCAGTCCTGTGTTTTCTGTGGTAGAAAATTAAATCCTTAAAGGGATTTCACCAAATGCTATCAACAAGAAGTCAGAGTGATCTCCTTGCCTTTTAGAAGAAAACTGAACCGAGCTAGCAGATGGACTAACTCAAAGGATATTAGAGCTTTTGGTAGTTCAGTTGAGATCCATTTAAGACAGTTCTCAAAGGAAAAAAATACATTGAAAGTCAACTGAGCAAGTACTAAGGCCATGAGGCTGTTTCTCCTTTTTCTAACAGTATTCCTCTCATGTCAATACATTGCTTCCAGCCAACACCAACTTATACACCATGAGGTACTGAGTGCAATAATCCTCCTGAACTATTTTATTTCGGTGGAATAAGATCACAGACATTGACAACTACCATGAATCAAATAGCCCTCAGCATTGTAATCATGGTCTCACACATTTAGTTTGCAGAAAGTATTTAGGTAGGTCAGAGTGCAACAGACCACTGGGATTTGAAATATCTGCGAGCAATCCCAGCATTACGTAATGAAAACTATTCTAATGTCAAGACTGGCTCATTGTCTCAGTCTAAATGTCGGTATTTTAAGTTTACATTGTCTAAAGGCTCACAACCGAGGACTTGCAATGAAGCAGCACACCTTTTAGGCAATGCTGTCTCCACAGTTCTGGCTCAGAGCTGTTTCACCCCTACAGCACAACCAACAAGCGCAACAAGATAATGAAGTCACTTTGGACCACATTCATTTTGTTTTGGACAGGAGGCCTTACAAATTCCTCCTAACATAATAAGAATCATGGTTTTTAATGTCTGAAAGCTGCTCTACCTTTTATCCCTTCCTTCAGCTGAAGTCACAGATTTAGCCTGCGGGCCTGTGCTTTAATTTGAACCAAGCACTGAATACTTCAAATTCTAAAAATAGATTCTAAACTCAAAATTTCTAACAAGCTTACCACTTTCCTTTAAGTTCTCATTCCATAAAGAGAGCACTTCCAGTGCAGAAAAAAATAAAAATCAGGAAAAAAACAAAACAATGATACAAAACCAGACTGGCAGAATGCTAGGTGTAGAAGAACATCTATTAAGTAGTAAAAGATCACAATGCGCTCTGCTCCTTTTTCCTTGTTTCTATATACAAGGGATAGCCTCACTATGAAGCATATAGCAAGTACAACAAAAATAGTGAAAAAGATCTATTAACCTTACTGTTCATGAAATTAAACTTCTAAGTCACGTGCTATATTAGAAGTACTAGCATCCAACAAAAGTAACTTAATGACTCAGAGTACAGCCTGTTTAAAACACTTTAGAGAAATGTTTATCAAGCAATGGTGGTGGGAGAGGGTGCACGTGACTGGTGCAGCATCCCTGAGGGGAACTAGGCCAAGGAGGCAGGAGAGAGCAGGAGCTCCTTCCCTCCTGAGCCAGTAGGGAGTGGAATCCCCCAGCAGCCAGACACCTACAATTCATCACTTCATCCTGACAGCTTTACAGAGCAGGCTGCAAAAGAGCTAACCAGCTTTAAAAATCTACCTGAAAGGCTGGAGCATTTGCTTTAACTGCTCCCTTAGTACAATGCTTTTGTGATTTTAACTTGTTTAGTGGCTCCATTCTATTCCTGTAAAACTGTGTTTTCAGGAAACATGCTTTTATCATTAAATCTTCCCAGTGATAAAGCTGACTCAGAGTAACATGACACACACTAAAGCTCCTTTCTTTCAGGGTTTTGAACCCATCTTTCCAGAGCAAACTGGTCACTCACTTTGTTTCTAGTTCAGAGCCCTCACGAAAGCCTCCCAGCAACCTCCCGCAGGGGCACAAGGGTTTGGCTGCAGCTTTTAACAAGCCTTCTGGAAAGACAGCTCACTCTCTCTAAGGAGCATGAAGATAGTGGTAATACATTCCCCAGTTTGCGTAGCAAAGGGAATCTTAATGATGCTCAACTCTCCAAGAGAAAAAAGCAGCAGGTGAGCATCCTTATGCACCTAAACAACAGGTACCACCTGACTGCTTCATTAGGTGGGTGGAGTGAGGCTACAGCTCAGGGCCTGTATGCCCAGAAGCCAGTAGCCAAGGGGAGACAGGGAAAGCTACAGGCTGAACTGAAGCACATATATACAAGGGCTGCACCAAAAATAATGCCCCCTCATTTATTATATCAGCCCACAGCATTAGAGGCTGATATTCATGGTATGCCTAGTAGAGGCTGAACCTTCCTACCAATATTCTGCTGAGTGTTGTCAGGTGACAGATAGCAGCAGAGAGGCAGTCTCACAAAATGACCAAACAGTGGATGTGAGCACAGTGTGGGCGGTGTGTTTCAGCCGTGGCAACAGCAATGCTAGAGACAAGTCATGATCCAGACTGTTCATGCACAGCTGTTTCAACACAAAATGAAGAGATCTCAATCAGCTCTTCTACACTAGTTGGTATAGAAGACCAACAGTCACCAATGATGGTGACTGTGCAGAAAAATAGTTTTGTAGCTGAGAATTTGCTCTGTGAAGTAGTATTATTGTACTTTTTCTATCCATTGTAGTTACCGTAGAAATAAGTAGGAGTCATTACTTTCAGAGTAACCTGTATATATGCATGTATGATAAATAGGTATACAGACATCATAAAGCATTGGATGATCAATAAGTAAACAGAGAAGTTAGACTACTAAGATTTTCACATTGAAAAAGACAATCAAAGTGCTCACCAGTATTGTAGGCTCACAAAAACCTCCACAAGGAACAATCTCCATAGAAAGATCCTTCCTCAGTGGCAGTCAGCCCTTAAATGGGATCTAGGAGAGGTGGAGCCATGCTCCACCCCTTCTGATCACACAGCTGAATTGCCTCCACCTGTGTTCCCACAGCTGACTCAGTGCTCACCTCAGGTGATCAATCAGAGGTTCAGGCCGTGGTTCAATAGTTCCAATACAATGCACAAATACCTATATGGATATATTTATATATGTACTATACACATTTTTGTATTTTATTTTCTTCTAATTAGTTGGAGAGGAGCAAGCTCAGCCCCTCTATGATGCTCACCTTTGCATCACCTGTCCATCAGTAGCTATGTATACATATATGCAATTTAATATATGTATAGTACATGCTCACCTATCAGGCAGCAGCCTCACCCTAGTAATTATATTCTGCCCCCCTAACCCTGCTGACTCTCTTCAAATACTAACATATCTTCAGAATGTTTTTACAAATCACAAATAGAGCTTAAAATGTAAAGTGTTGTTGAAAAGCATCACACAGTTCTCCTGAGGACTGCATCACCAGATACCAGACTTACCATAAAATGCTTTTCTACAGCTCTGCATGATATCCCTGGATCCAGCTGACAAAGTCTGATGACTGTAGGAGGCTTTAAATGCCTTTACTCTGCAATTTGCAATCCAAAAAGCTACTTACTTCATAACATCTAAAATGCTTACAGATCCTTTTTTCAGCATCTGAAAGCGAGCAAAGACTCATCCTTTCAGTGATGCATTCTTGTAAAAAACAGTTCTACCACATTGATCACGTTATATCTGAATGTTGCTAAAACATAATAGATAAAGCAGGGAATTGAACTAATTCCAAGTTTTAAAGAAATCTATATATAGATAACCAGGAAAAGTTCAGAAGTTCATCCTTATCAACAAGATACTACAAGCATGAGAAAATTGTTTCCTGTTCTGAGAAATCATTTCAGCTGTGGAGTAGAATGAAGACACAGCATAGGCAATTAAAAAGACAATTTACTCACTGACTCAAAAGGGATGGGAAAAGTCTTGGAAAAATCAATGTGAGGCAGTCCCAAGATCCTGAGAGTGAACTGCACTTTAGGAATCAGAGGTTCTTGTTAAGTACTTAGGTAGCTCTTTTCACTGCAGTATAAAAATAGAAAGCCTCAAAATAGAAAAAAGAACAAATTCTCCTCTGTAGGTCCAGCCTGAAAAAGTGGCAAGCTTTGGTTCTAAATGTTTACCACTGATTCACAGCTGAAATAAACTGTACTTTTGGAACTAGAGTCATCTCTGAACGGGGGAATGCTGAGATCACACTCCTTTCTTGTGGGAATGGGCTCTTTGGTCCAACTCCTCAGAAAGGGTTTGACACAAAGTTCACTGAAGTCAGCATTGCTCCCTTATGTCAGATCCAGAGGACTGTGCAAAGTGGTTTTCATCAACAGAGCAGCAACTCCACGACCAGGCCGGACAGAGTTGATGAGGGCAGTGTCGATCATAAACACAACCCTGCAGTCTTAAAAGGTAACCTCAAATGTAAGTTAAGGATACACAGTTAGAAGAAAGAGCCCAGCTTCATGTGACTGAAGACTTAAACCTGCCATCTAGGCTTGCCACCTGCTGTCCTATTCCATCTGTGGCTGCTTCTTAACACTGGGAGAAAAAAAAGGCAATAAAACCTTCGGTTCTTCATGGAACCATGCTGAGCATGAGGGGACCCTTTTATAGATAGGTAACAGCTCTCCAACATCCTGTTAGAGGAGACTGAAAGCTACTCAAATTGCTGTGAGAAACATGCTGCTCCCCACATGGTGGCATCAGCCTGCACTATGTGCCAATCACAGAACCAGAGGGGTCAGAAAGGACATCTGGAGATTGAGTCTCACCCCCTGCTAAAGCAGGTTCCCTACAGCAGGCCACACAGGAAAGCATCCTGGTGGGTTTTGTATATCCCCAGAGAACGAGACACCACAGCCTTTCTGGGCAGCCTGTTCAGTGTTCTGTCACCATCACAGTAGAGATTTTTTTTCCTCATGTTCAGATGGAACTTCCTGTGCTCCAGTTGCTGCCTGTTGCTCTCAGTTCTGTAGCTGGCCACCTCAGCATTCACGCTGAGGTTGGCTCCCAGTACTAATTTCCAGTAGTCTAGCTCAGGAGGTAGAAATTCATTGTTAGCTTTTCACCATGTATGGTTTGTGTTTTCTTGTTTACATTACACACTGCCTTCACAGGGACAAGGAGAGTCAATTAAAGTCACTGTTCTTAAAAGACGGAGCTATGCACGGGTTTCCAACACTAACAGAATGACTTGTATCCAAAATAAAACTGTTAAATGAAATTAGGAAAAATACTTCACATTCGTAGCAGCAGCATAACTATTGACAGTGGCTTAAGTGCCCTGTTCCACATTTTGAAAAATGAACTTAGAACCTGCAGTGTATAACCCTACCTCTATGAAAATTTTCACTTGCCACCCTAAATGGCACAAATAAGCATATGCAAACTACATCTACCATACTTTGGTTATTTTTAACCCTAAGGAAAATGCAGAGTTAAGGTCTTTCAAGTCAAGGGCACACTGCTGACTTCTAAAGAAATAACTGTGCCTGCATTTCCATTTGGCACAGGATGGTGGAGGACTGTGGACACAGCAGCACACATCCATCACTTGCTCTTGTATGCCCCATCACTTCAAGGTGTTGGGCACCACTGCTTCATCCTGTTCTGGAGACATTCATTGGTATTAACCAGAAGCTCAACAGTAAGGGAGAAAATACATCTGTTTTCCAGAAAAGCTTTGTATAAACCCCCAAATTCTATGTTTTCCCTGGTGAAAAGAAGCAGTAAGTTCATGAGAAGTCCCCAAATGTGCCTCATGTCTTTATAGGACAGGAAACCTAGTTAGATACAAATGCTGACTCTTGTACACTCAGTCCAATGTTTCAGGTCATGTAACAGGCATCTCACAGCTTAGTACTACACTCATTTTCACAGGACAAACCGCAGCAATACTTCTTAACCACAATTAATCCCATCCAAATGGGAATGTAATCTGTTTGAATAAATAAAAAGTAAAAAGAAGAGCAAAGCCAAAGAATAGGGAGCTTTTCTCAGGGCGGTGCGTCACAGCTAGCTGAGTATCTAAAATTGTGGTTGCATCATTTATGCTGCATACTCTAAAGAAGATAAACTATGCCTTCTATGACAACACATATGGATATCTTGTGATAAAGCACATGGGCAGAACTGATTTTTTGCTGGCTAGAGAGTTCTCTCTGAAATTACTGTATGTTGATTCCTTCTGTAATTGTATTTGCATAGATACACATGCTCCCATTACGAGTTTCTCCATCTTCTGCATAACTACCTAGAGTCAGAACAACTGAATGTGTGGCACATGGCCTGACTTCTAGCATAAGAGGTTATTTTTCAGTGATGATCAAATACTGCACTTCTTTGTGTTTTTTACCATGATAGCTCAGGTTTTTTTTAAATGGCTGCAGTGGAACATACAGTGATACTCCCACCATCGCTAAGCAGTTATGCTGTATCTCTAGTTTTCAAACAACCAGCCTTTTAACAGGTTGGAAAGGTACTGAGATGCCTCCCAATACATCTTACAACAGATCTCTGTGCAGCATCCAAACTCTTGTCTGCCTCCTGCTTGATGGCCTCACCTTACACATCAGCATCTCATCAGCTGCATTGGAGGAAGCTTCCCTAAGCCTGTGACTTCAATCCTTTACCGCATGTTTTAGTGCCCCTTTTTCTCCCTCCCTGTGAATACTGGTGAACTTGCTTGTATAACTGTTCATGCCTTCTCAGAAGAAATTAAGTGGGAACACATGCATTTTTACTATTCTCCATCCTGTCACAAGAATCTAAATAGCCTGAGGGAAACTGTCCACAACATTATCAGAATCACTTGTTTGCAGCTTGGCAAAGCTCACGCACTGGCAAGTTCTGGAGCTGTCTAACAGCACAGTCTGTAAAGCAGTTCTTACCTCTGCACATTTGGGAGAGGAACTCTTGGAGAAATTCTCTACCAGAACTGCTAAAGCATACATCTTACTCTTTAAGCTATAAAATTGTAGTCACAGTTTTTCATATCCTGATCTTTTGCAGCTCCACTTACAGTTTCTCCAAATAATATCTAAAAGTCATTAGAATAACTCATTTATTATGTAACCATGTGAAAAGAATAGAGCCTCCTTTTTTATTCAGCAGCAATAAAGACACTCAGCAATAATATAAAGCTGTTAGTGCTGCTCAAATCTATACAGGTTTCCAAATATGCCTGTAACCAAAGCCTCTTTCAAGTACAGCTGGGTTAAATAAACAAAGGCTGATCACGACTGCTGTAAGCAGCAGTACTCAGCTGAGTTCAGTTGTTGCCTATCCAAAGATCTTGCTGGATGAATATTCAAACAATGCATTCAGCCTCACGACCTTGGCCTCCGTTAAAGAAAATTCCACAAGACCTCTGAGGTCTGATCCTCCATGACCTCCCTGGGAAGGGAATGTAGAGATTGATGACCTGAAGGCAAAATGCAACAGCCTAGAGGAAACAGAAACCACTGAAGAAGAGCTGAGGAAAAGGTAAATAACTGCAAATGGCAATAAAACTTCGACGCATATCACAACCACAGCAGGGACAAGGGATGATGAGGAGAAGAATATACCATCATAATATCAAATGACAGCACATAACATGCGAGAGGAAAATTTTATTGAAAAGTGACACCCACAGAGCAGGCACACTGTGAAATGCTGCTGCTGCAGCCAAATGGTGACAGAGGTACGCTACAAAACAAGAGGCTACAGTGTTGCTACAAAACTGCCTGAAGGGCTGTGATGCTTAACACGTTGTTTGTTATCTAGAAGAATGAAATACTAAAAAAAGATACCTTCTATTAACAACAAGAAGCACAAACTGTGCAAAGATCCTGCCTGAAACAAAAAAAATCTTTTTAAATTCTTTTCAGTACCAATGCTTACCTTAGCCCTTGATGGCGCAACATCAAGAGGAGAAAATTCTTCATTTTCAGGACCTCTTTCTCTTGAGCACAGGAAGAGTTCAGTGACATGCACACTCCTCTGTAGACATAGCATGGTTGCACAGATACCCAGGCTGTAGTTGTGCCCACATGGCACAGAGTTAAGCCACAAACCTAAGGTAGAAATCTCTGCGTCTCCTGCGCTAGCAAGCTGATGCTGCCACCTTCAGAAATACACCCAGGAAACACCCATGAGCTACAGCCAAGCTCACACAGCTTCTCCCTGAGGGAGCACAGCATGGCTGGATCACACAGCTTGGAGTGGGTGGAGAGCAGGGATCTCATTTAGTGGATGAAATGGGCTTTCTGCCTCAGAAATCTCCCATTCCTGCCACTTCCTTGCTTCCTCCATGCCTGACCCAGATCTGAGCACACAAGTGTTTCAATACCTCAAAGTAAAAGTGTGACTAAATTTAGTTCAAAGCATCATAGAATGGCCTGGGTTGAAAAAGACCACAACGCTCATCTAGTTTCAACCCCCCTGCTATTTGCAGGGTCGCCAACCACCAGACCAGGCTGCCCAGAGCCGCATCCAGCCTGGCCTTGAATGCCTCCAGGGATGGGGCATCCACAGCCTCCTTGGGCAACCTGTTCCAGTGTGTCACCACACCTGAGTGAAAAACTTCCTCCTAATATCTAACCTAAATCTCCCCTATCTCAGTTTAAAACTATTCCCCCTTGTCCTATCACTATCTACCCTCATAAAAAGCCATTCCCCCTCCTGTTTATACACTCCTTTCAAATACTGGTAGGCCACAATGAGGTCTCCCCACTGCCATCTTTTTTTCCCCAAGTTAAACAAGCCCAATTCCCTCAACCCTTCTTCATAGGAGAGGTGATCCATCCCTTTGTGTGTGAAAATTCTTACTTATTATCATCTAAGGTTTCACAACGTATTAAAAGAATTAAAATTAATCAGTACACATCTGCTGATTAAGTTTACAAGAAAGCTGCATCACTAAACTTTAGAACAAACTGCTTAAGAACCCGAAGGATGCATCACAATGATAAGGCAGCGAAGTGGCTTGCTTGATCACAAACTATTTTGCTGTTAACGAAGACCATTTTCTTCAGATTGTTCCAGTTCAAGAACGGGTTCACTTAAAGGCTGAGGAACAGAATGGAAGATTTTTATTTTTTTTTCCCCAAACCTACAAAAACTTGGTAGAAGACGCTAATAACTCACAACTCTAAAATCCAAAAGAAATGGTAACGAAGAACAGTCCAGTTAGATACCTCCGCAGCCCTACCTAAAAGCAATTTTCAGGACTTCTAATAAACTGATGATTCCTTGAGTTGCTGATATAAAACACAGCTTGCTTTTAAGCATCCAGCTTACATAACATAGACTAAACACACAGCAGCACGTTCTGCAGTTGAATTTCATCAGAAAGAAACTCAGTTCATGTGTTCCACGACTGCTCCAGGATGCAAACTGAAGCTCAACAAGTGCAGACAATCGAAGTTCTTTCCAAACATACAGTCCTGATCCTAATTATGATGCAAATCTTAATGCACAGCATTAACTGATTATCTGACAATTCCCATAATTTAAAGAGTAAAACGTGGTTTCACTCACTTTTCAGAGCTTCTCATAAATGTAATGCAGTGTTATTAAGCAACTTAGTAACACTGATGTGAACTCTGCCTCTTCAACTGAATTCCAGAAAGACATCACCACAATTGAAATATGACCACGTGCTAAATAAATACATAATCCACTATTGCACATATACTCTTTGCTGAATTGTGTCAGGCTGAACAGCAAAAGAACCAAAGTAAGGAAAATATTACACTGCCGTTGACACTCAACACGAGAAATAGCTATCAATCAATACCAATTGATCTTGAAACGATACTATGAAATATTATCCAAAACAATTAGTAAGTGAGGAACTTGATTAAGTACAGCTTTAAAGAAATCAGTGATTAAAATAACTTTAGTTAATGACTCCTATCTGAAAACCCAATCACAGATTTAAAAGGGTGCTGACAAAAATACAACTGTGGATTCAGACAAGGAGCAGGCAAGTGGCACTAACTCTGCTATAGGCAGTACATGCCATCTCTAGAATCAGAGGATCACCAAGATTAGAAAAGACCTCCAAGATCATCCAGTTCAATCGTCCACCTACCACCAGTATTTCCCCACTAAACCACATCCCTCACTCTAACATCTAAATGTTTCTTAGACACCTCCAGGGACTCAGCCACCTCCCTGGGCAGCCTGTTCCAGCACCCTGAAATGAAAAAAAAACACAAAAAAAACAAGATGCTAAAGTTTCCAAGCATAAGCCACAAATGAATGCACTAGTTCTTTCTAGTTTAGTGCAATTTACTCTTAAGGAAATGTTGGCTGCTATTCACACCTTTGTGTACATGTATATAAACTATATAGGTTTGGCAGTTTTCCCAGTAACTTCTTTTCTTCTCTTTTCCACAGCTAAAGGGCATTCTTGCTTGCCTGAATACTCCCAGCATATGCCTGCAACTACATCTACTTTAGCAATGTGATGTAGCAAAGTTCGGATGTTTACTTACTTATTATAGACAAACAAACAAGCAAACAAACAAAAAAAGAAACACACTGATTGCCAAGAGCCCTCAAAGGAGGAGGCAGCTAGATTTCTTCTGTTGGTTTGTTCCCTACTCCAGAAGGCTGTTTCAGTGCAGGGTTATATCACCCTAAAGAAGTGAAAAACTTCTGGAGAGTCATGAGTGAAAGCATTTTCACAAAGACAGCTAAGGCTCCAAAAGCCACCTGGGCACCCCTGGAAGACTGCAAATGGAGAAGAGTCAAGTACGCCTCACCCAGCATTGTAATTAGTTTAGGAATTACAAGACATTTTGAGTCATCTCACTGGAGCAGAAACAAGATTTGAAAGACATGAGAGCCCGTACTTATGCAGATTCTGCTGAAGGAGGTGGAATTTCAGTCATTTAATTTGCAACTTGCCTTTAACAAAGCCAAACAAAGCAACAACAACAAATGACCGCAGTAACTCCACATTTCCACACATGTACAGAAATGTAACAAAAGTTAATGTTATTTTTCAAACATTCCCAGAATTTTAACATATTGATGAACCAGATAAAAAAAGAAAAACACAGAAGCCTTCCCTTACATTTGGCACTTGGCAACTGCAGCCCATATAACAAGCCACTTTACAAGAACACAAAATTTGTGAACACTGTACTTAAACTTTTGATGATAAATTTGCTTGTACAACTGACTGTAAAGTCAGGTGGGAAGCAGCCATTTATTTCCCTGAATTTCTGTAGCACAACGTGCTGCACATTGTTTTTTTTGCAACTCTAAACACAAGAATATTCCTCCTGGAACAGATACACAATCACATGCCAAAATGAAAAGCACCTGCAAAAGTCATACAGAAACTAGTTACTCTCCTCCTAGTAAACAGAAGAGTCCTGAGGATTTAAAAGATAGAACTAATCTAAATCTTCAGCTAAATGAGCTCCACTTTATGGAGTTCCACTGCATGGAGCTCATTTAGCTGAAGATTTAGATTAGTGGAGCTCCTCTGCATCCTTAGATCCCATGCACTCTTATCCCTATCCAGTGATTCGCATCAAGCCTGTTCTTCCTATTCCTTTACCTCTCTACGTTTGCACAAAGGGAAAGCAGATCTAGATAAAAGAAGCAAGATTCTCTTGGGGGGCTCCACAGCACACCCCTCTCCATAAATTGTATCAAGATGCACCATGCACATGTTGCAGTTCACTGGTCAATATTTGGAGAAGAGCAGATGGTGGCTAAAGCTCTTTTTCCATACACTAGAACAGCACTGGAAAGAAAGATCTGAAGCTAATTTACTAAACAAGTTTAAAGAAGACTTTGGAGGAAAATATTATGAATGTTATGCTCTAGAGCTTCCTCAGAAGTGAAGCCAATAATGGATCTTTATTTTTGTTATGTTTTCACACGTAGCATTCTGCCTGCCAAAGCCAAATGCGGAAAACATTTTGTCCTTCATTTGGAACACACACTAATTATTCATGCACAAAACAACATGGCACATATGAAAATATATGCATGATTTTATATCAAGGTAATTCTTTTAAATTTTACCTTTTTACATGCATGCCTGTTTCAGATGTCAGCATCAAATTTGTAGCAAAACATCAAAATGAGTGATGCCCTTCAATTCAAGGGACACTTCAAACCATACATTCACACATCAGGTTATACAGCATCAAAATAAAGGTGCCAAACTAAATTAGATAAAAATCTTCATGTGAATTTGTATTTCCCTATACATTCTGTCATTCAGATATGCATAAAATTGATGCTTTTAAAACCAGTTTTCTCTGTTTTTTATTCTTCTTTCAGTAGGAGAGGCTGACACTATAAGATTACTTTTATATATCACAACAAAGTAATTCACATCCTGTTGAATGCTCCTTCTAACATGGATCACATAACTTATCAGCTTCCAAGATGTGAGCATCTAAGCACAGAAATTCCATACCCCTCAAAAAAAATTATCAGGAATAATTTTTCTTGAATACTACATTGTAACTGCATTCATCTTTTAATTCTTCATGCGCAAACAGCATTATAGATATACAGTAATCATACAGACTTGGCATTTCTCTCATTCAGTATGAATAAGCATCAGATTAAGTTGCAGAATGAACACACTTCCTAAATAAGTGTTCTTTAATCTCTCATAATATGAATGAACATTTTTGTGAGGATCTGCCAATGCCGCTGAGCGTTCAGCCCTCTGAAGAACAAAGAACAATGAAGTGAAAGAAGTCTCATAATTAAAGTAAGACTGGGCACATAGAAAGTCTGGAAGGAGGCAGAGCATGTCTTACATGCAAGGTTACTAGGAGAACCACACAGAGACAAACTGGTGATAGGCAAGGAATTGTCCACAGAAGTAAAACATAGCAGTGATTGATGGGACAGCTTGGAAAAATACTCACACCAGCAAAATATTTCCAGAAAGATGTTTAAAGAAATACAGTAAATATGAAACAGTGTCAAGTAAAAACAAATCAGGTCCTTATCTCACTGCCACAGTTGACACTGTATTACAGCTTCCCAGCAGGTGCTCGTGTTAGATTAGGCATAGTAAGATCTAATAAATACAGCCCTCCCTACTATGGGAAGGCAAATTAACTGAAAAAACAAATGCCAGTCACAGACTGAAATAACTATAGTTGAGTGCAGACCTCAATAAAGTCCTGACTGACAGCACTGCACTATGTGCATTTTTATTTAACATTAGTTTTCATTTCATTAAAATAAACACTTATATTAAAATTGAGCCATGTACTGTGATTCCTACAGATGAAAAGTTATACTTCTTCAGTCCCCCAAAAAGGAGCCAGGGTACTTTCTATTATTTCAGTATAAAAGATAGTATTTCCTTCTTGGCCAACCCTAATTTTGAGGCTGACTTGTTTGTGGTCCTTTTCCTGTTAGGAAGAACATAGTGTTTACACATCTGTTGAATCACTATACTCCTTGCAAAGAAATATTCAATTGATTCCATGAGATCTTGAGGCTTAAATAAGACCATCACTGATGAAGGAACCATGCCAATTAATACTGACATGCTGTTTGATGAAGCTTCATGTTAGATGGTCATACCAATCTCCAGGTTTCAGTTTTTTGTAAATAAAAACAAATAAACAGCAGAACTTGCTACAAATGTTCCTGATTTTCGAGCTGGAAATATTTCTCCAACAGAACTGTTTGCATTTGTGCAAAACAATCAAAGCATGACACTTTTAGTTTATTTAGTTTTATTTTATTTACAGCCTAGTAAGGCACCATAAATATTAATTAATACTGCATGCAATCAGTTCTTTCCCACCATATCACAGAATTGTAGGGATTGGAAGGGACCCCTAGAGATCATTGAGTCCAACCCCGGTCAAGAAGATTTCGAGCCTTCTTCCCAGTTACAGAAATCAGTAGGATTTCTGCCTCTTAAGAACAGCCAATTGTATTAATTTCCAATTGAAATTCTTATTTTTTCAAGTAGAGGCTCAATTTAGATGAAATTTATGTTTTAGCTAATTCTAAGATTCACCTGGATTAACTGCCATTTAAAGTGAGGAAATCACTTTAAACCTTACAGGTTGAATATTCACTGCATAATATCACTCTTCCTATTTCATGTACAGGATCACACATCTGAGAGAAGCGGAGTGTGTGGGTTGCAAAGAATTTGCTTTGCTGGAAGGGCAGCCAGACTGTGCAGGACCACAAGCTGCCAGTTGTGCCATCAGGGCCACCAGCAGTACTGGAAAGATTTCTTCCTCCCAACATAACAAGTTCCAAGCTGACACAGAAGGCATGATTGCACATGTTGCTTGGTCCCTTACCAAGTGCTTGTTCAGGTAAAGGTAAATCATTAGATCCTGCCTAGTAATGGCTAACTACCAGGGCAAGGCCTGCTGAAAAGCCACTGCTGCAGCAAGACTGAAAGGCTGAACCCTGAACGAGAAGTGGCTGTTCTGCTCTCAGCTATTCACACAAAGATTCGACCAAAACACAGAAATAACCATGTTCCAGAGCAAAAGATACAAACCTATTCATCTTCTCAAGTGACAAGGTCACCAATAATTAAAATCATCATTCTGATCTTGCATTCCCAAGGAAGATATTTGGCCTGCTATGCTGAGAATAGGTCTGAGGCTTCTAATTTTTTCCCCTTTTTTTTCCCAGTACTGAGAAGTAGCAGCTGCACAACTAATTTTTACTGGGGGAGGGAGGGGGGAGGGAAGTCTACCTGCCATCAAAGCAAATTCTCAGAGAAGAAATGTTTGGAGTGGGAAGGACAACACAGTTGTGGAAGACAGCAGGATCAGGATCAATAACAGTCTAATGCAACCTTGGCTGTAACATCCAGCAATGTGCTTGGCAGAAACTATTAACCACTATACAAAGTGGAAGCTTGACAGTCCATCTCCAAACAGGTACTGAACTGAGAACATAAAAACATCCATCCAAAAGAAAGCATCACGCTCCTGGGTGTCCCTCTCCTCCTGAAGGAGGTTACATGGTTTCATGCTCTGGCCCATGTCCCTGGGGCAGGAACAGGCCTGCAGGTGACTAAGATCTGCAGAGCACTGTGGCAGAAGACCAGCTCACTCCTCTCACAGGGGAAATACAAAAAAAAGTGATTTAGGTTTACAGTTACCACAGGTGACACAGCCTGGCTGGCAGAGTAACAGGTCAGAAGTAGTTAAGCAGTACTAACACAGTAAAAAACACAGGTGTGCCTGTTTGGGCAGCACAGAGGAGGCTCAGCACAGCTGCTACACATAAATAGGTGGCAGCCACCCTGCCCTACCTCACCTGCACCTTTGTTAGAGCACGGGCTCCAAAACTCAAGTGTTTTCGGGCAGCATTGCAGGGCTGGGTTTCAAGGCAAACATTTCTAAACACCTGCTAGGTGAGCATTAATAATTCACAGCAAAATGCCAGCTCTTCATTAAGGCATTCAATGCATAAAGAAAACATTGCAAAAGGTACTTGGAATAAGCTGAATAACTTTCAATCAAAAGGAATTACTACACCTGTACATCCTTTTTTAAGAGCAGAGAAAGAAAAAGCATTGCTGCTGTCTAGAGTTTCACCTTCTGTGCTTAAAACCATACATATCGCCTTCTTCCTTTCTGACAAAGCCATCTCTCTCTCTGCCAGCTGAAAATACCACAGATAGCACGTTACCTGCAAGGGCAATGCGTCCTCCTATCTGCTGCCAGGAGTCAGGGACTTGCTTGGCACGTCCTGGGGAGGATACTTCAGCTGTCCCAGGCCAAGGGCTGTGGGAGAGCCAGCTGCATTTCCAGCTAGGACACCATGGTACACACATCATCCAGATGTACTCTCCAGCACGCACAGATAATCCTACATCTCTGCTGGCAGTGTGGGACAGGAAGACAACAGAGATCAGCATAAGCAGTATTCCTCCTGTCTGCTGCCCCTGACCAGGAGTTAGAATAAGATATGCTTATATACAAATTTCCAGCATACTGTCTTTCAAATACAAAACCTAGCTAGAAGTCTCATGCAGACTCCTATCTTCTCAGTGGCTGTGGTATTCTCTTTTGTTGTCTTTCCAATGCAGTATTGCTGGATGTACACCCATCCAGAGTGCTCTATGAACACTGCTTGGCTTCAACGTCACCCTTTCCTATACAGCCTTCCATTGAATCTCAGCCTGGTCTTAGATCAAACACATCCCCTCTCCAACTAGTTCTATCCTTCCCATCTTTTTCAATTACTGCCTACATTCATTCCACCATGTTAAGTCTCCGTTACCCAGTTTTATGTTCTGAGAACTTCATTCTTCCCCTCATATTTTGAAGAAATTCCCCTAGCCATCTGCATAAGCAACCCTTTTTTTCCCCCATGACTTAAGACTCACAAATACTCACTAAAGGCAAAACATTCATAAAGCATTCATTTTCTGAGGCCACTAAGTATCACAAAAAAAAAAAAGAAAGAAAAAAGTCTGTACTTCGTGGTATGACTGTATCTCTCTGTTGTCTCTTATTTAAAATTTCTGCATTCTGTAAGGATTTTCCAGAAGTTAGACACTCATACCCCTCAACCTGCCGCAGTCAGGGAACAAAAACCAGATACTCTTATCCCTTAGCTTTACCTTCTCGTCTCTAATTTAGGCATAATCCCAGTTTAAAGCAGTTACCTAACAGCTAAATATAACTTCAGTGGGCTGGGTTGTTTCCAGAAATAACTAACAGCATCCTCTCTCCCGTCAGGGAAACACCCAGCAGCTCACCCAGCTTTCTTTGTCCCACTGTCCTGCTTAGCAATGCTTTGTGGCACAGAGACCTAGCCCTCACCCAGGCACATCTGTGCTCCTGTGAGGATTAAGCATCAAATCCACAGGCTTGCCCGCAATGCTGATTTTTTGAGCTTTGCCTCTTCCCAAAGCCCAGGCAGCTCCTAAGGAGTGAGAAATCACAGGCCTCCTGCTGCTCTTCAAGGGAAAGAGGAAAGCATCTAAGCTAGGCATACTGTTAATAAAGCATATATGCTTACAGAGGTGGATGTATCCCTGACTTGTAACTCCAGGGAAGAAGGAAAAAGACAAAAGTTTTATTAGTCTCTGCAGAAAGATCTGTAGCTGTTCCTTTTCTAAGCTGGGAAAATTCAGTTCTATCTCAGTGGTCATGAGAACAGCCTCAACTCCCTTTGTTCAAATATCCCCTAAAATGCCAGGAAGAACAAAAGCAAAGCCAGAAACAGAGTATTTCCAGAGTTGTCCTAATACAAAGCATGGGAAAAAATATTTCAAATTCAGCATGTTAGATCCTTCTCTACACATTGATGTTGTGCCAGTTGAACAAAGGATCACCCACCCCTCCAGTTCTTTGCAGAAGGGAGGTGACCTTGCTTGGGAAACTTTTCAGAAAGTAGTATCTGGGGGCACCTCACGCTGTCTGAATTGTTTGATGTGGTCACTGGTGCAGTGGCATACACCACTGTACAGTTCCTGTGCTGGAATACTGTACAATCAAGGAAAAAATAATATAATTGAAAAGTACAGTCAAATAGAGGTATAATCAAAAATAAACCAATAAAGAGCTAGGCACAAGGGTAACAAAGAGAAAATAGGTGGAACGCTTACCCGTGCAGAGGGCTCACTGCAAAGGGCTCCAAAGGAGTGGATCTCTCAGAAGAGATCCTTCTTCCCTGGCAGTCAGCACTTAAATGGGTCTGGAGAGGTGGAGCCTGGCTCCACCCCTTCCTGCAGCACAGGTGAATTGCTTTCACCTGTGCTCCCAGGGCTGACATACTGCTTGCCTCAGATAACTAATCAAAGGTTCAGGCTGTGATTCAGCAGCTCCCATACAAATACAAAGCAACATTGCACTGAGTCACCACACTGAGAATTCAAACATTGAACAGCTGAGGAGCCTCAGCTGTGCCCACTATAGATTCTACCCACCCTGCTACATGTCCACCTACACTCAGCATCCATGAGATCTTCCAGCCATCCCAACCCTTCCTTCCCAAATCTTTCCTGTCCTTCCCAGCAGTGTTTTTTAGTCTCTCTGCTTACAAAGGTTGGGCTATAAAAAAAATTAAAATAATAATAATCTCTGGACTTGATGGGAAGTCCCATTACATTCCCCACAAGTTGCTTGTTCTGTGTCCTCAACAGGGCTCAGCTATTGCTTCTGCTGTACAGCCTCAGTCCTGGAGGACCTTCTCTTGCTTCCCAGTACTTCATCACTGGCTCCAAGGAAAACACCAACCAGACTTCTCCTCGCTTTTCTGCTTTATCTTCCCTAACCTCGGATTTTCTCTCAAGAGGGACCAACAAGAATGCCTCTCTGTAGCATCCTCTGCTATCAGTCTTCCACTCAAATCTTTCCTGCTCTCCTTGTGAGCATCGCAACTAATTCATCCCTTCTGGCTTTGTTTTTATTTGCCCTGGATGCTGCCAACCATATTGCTCCTTTTCCCACTTCTTCTAGTCCATCTGTTTGAGTTAGATCCAGAATAAGAGGAGTTCCTGTTTTTCTACAAATGTTTTGGTCCTGTTTTAACTAAAACACCCAGACACCAGCACAGCAATATGGTTATTAAGTGACCCAAAAGAGTGTATTTCATGAAAACAGTAAGGAATCTAAGAATATATCACTCCCTGCAGCACCCTCGTTCTTCTCAGTTGCAATTCAAGCGATATCTTAAGACTGCTATCTTCAGCCCCAGAGAAGGCAGACAGCTAAATGTCATATCGAGTGCCAGAAAGTAGGAAGGAAGAAAGAGTATAGGAAAAAGTAAGGATAAAAAACACCTAAAGTGAAAACAGTCTCAACCACTTTGAAGCTCAAGGTTGACTTTACAGTGATTCAGAAGCTCCTGACGCTCTCACTTATACAGACAACTGAGACCCACTGTGAGAGCACACAAGGCAGCACAGCAACCCATCGGGACAAACATGGCAACACTGAACACCCACCTCCCATCGCTGAGGGCCAGGCTGCATAGCAGGCACAGTTGTAATGCACAGAGCAGCCACACTGCACACCTGGGCCCAGCAAAATACACTACAGGACAGAGAGGTGCAGGCTGGCAGCAGTCTGAGCTCTGCACTTCCCAGCTATAGTAGAAAATTCACAGTAAACCTGTTTGCCAGTCTGAACGTTATCATACTTAGCTACATACTTCTTATGCTGTTTCATTCTCCTCCTCATCTTTATTTCCTTTTATTTCAGCCATGCAGACATCATACACAGTCCCCATTTTTCTCCTTCCTCTTTCTTACCCATTCTAGGAAAAAAAGCATCCATAGAAACCAGAAAAAGTTACAACTCTAAGCCATCAAGGCTTTATGCTACTGTAGGCAGGATCCTTCTCTCAACCCACTTTCACACTCAGTGTCAGAAGCCTCACAAAGCCTCTGCCAGCTCAACCCAGGCTTACCAAAATCATTTTCCAAGAACAAGATGAGAAGATTCAGGAGAACAGACGTAGACCAACATTTTTCAGAAGCTTGGAAATTCCCACCTCTGCACTGGAAACAGCAGTAATTTGTCCCCCGTAGTCCTTTTAAATAGCACCATGGAAGCATTTAGTTGAGCAAACCAATTTGGTACCAGCCTTTTCCAGGCTGCATGGCCCCAGCTGCCTACTCCAGTTTAGTTTAGCTTTGGCTGATCCCAGTTACATAACTGTGCCCTTAAGCTCCTTGGCCATTAGGTCAGGATCAGGTTCAGATGCTGCTGTGTAAGACAATATAGGCGAGGCATAAGCCTCCTCCCACCACACTGATTTTCCTGGGAATCCATTGAAATCCCCAGCTCAAAGCTCAGCGGGATATTTCCTTTCCCTTCTTGCATGCTTCTTTAGTGTTTTTTTTTTCCTTCTTCTAGTGATTCTCTCCCCGAAGCTTTTTTATTTTTATAATGCGCTGAGGAGAATGACAAAATGAAAGTTAGCAAAGTTAATTGGCATAGATGATACCATACCATAATTTTACTAAATACATTTAACTGAAATGTTTTAGGTAGCACATCATCTGGCCTGTCATGAGCATGCTAAGCTAACACAAAGTGGGGTAGGAAAAAAAAAAAGGTGCTTTGCCAGAATTCAGTATTTTAAAATCCAAAATGAAATAACTCACAAAAGCAGACTGATCAGTTTTGGAACAAGTATCACACTGTCCTGCCATCGCACACCTCGCAAGCTGTGGGCTCCTTAATGCTGGTATGTGCAAGCAAACTTGGTTAAATGGGCTGGCAGAAAACTGACTCAGCAAGTCACCACTAAAGCTGCACTACCTGTTGCAATCGTAGCGAGTTCCTGCTGAAGTTCTGCTGCGGCTCTATCAAGATACATCTGCAAATCACCTGCACTTGAGAAGGGTTTTTTTCCATATTTTTTCCTTGTTCATAAAGCATTCCATCTCACTGGCCCTATGCTTGTCCTCCTATGTCAGCACCTCTGTCATACAACGCAGCCCGCACCCAGCCCTCCAGACTCATCAGGCCAATTCACTGCTCTCAGTCAGCTAGTTATTTTTTCGTTCCCTCAGCCCATCTGAAGGGCTCTCTCTCACCTCGTCACATACCCTCCACCACTCACTGGCTGGTGTTCCTCTGATCCATTCTTTGTTATGTAGTTCACAACAACAGAGAAATGCGTGCTTATCTGTCATATTCACACTGCATCTGTCGAGGACAGGTTTATGAAACAAAAAGTCTTTATCTGAGCCCTGAGATTGCAAGTGGAGAAAAGAAGGAAGAAGTCTACATTGTGTATGGAGTACCACAGATTTTTCAAATATGAAATGTATTATTACTCATTATTCTATTTGAACTTTCTTTAAAACTCTCAACACAGGTCAACTGCTAACTACATCCCATTCCCTTGAAAACTGAAGCATACTGTTCACATTTTGGATGTAGTTGATAGGGTCTAATTTTGGACCGTGAAAATGTAATCTATGCCAATCTCTGTTTTTGCCCTCCCTGCCCCTTTCAACTAACAGCCTCTACCCCGTCATCCACATTAAATTAACAGCCAGCCATAGCTGACTTCCAAACAGGATGTTACAAAGATCTGGCCTTCCTATACACATATATACTTACAAAAGAAACTGTAGTAATGAGATTGAGATCAAATTATTGTTCAGCATCCTTTTAAAATCAAGAGCAGGGAAAAGAGAAGTGTGGGGGGGAGGGGGTTCTTTGTGATTTAAAAAAGAACAAATACAGTGTGTATGATTAGCACAACAAAATTTGAGAAGTTACAGCATTCTTTAGCATCCAGTTTTCCCTTTTCATGCAAGTGTCGGCTTTTTCCTGAGCTTATTGTCACTGTATATAAAAACAGCTGTATCACTGCTAAAAAGAGAAGATGGTGAGACCTCTTGGACAACTTGCCCAGAGACTCTATTGCGCCTAAATTCTTATGGGAATACAATTCAGAAAGGTTTATTCAATAAATTAAAAGTAATACCTCCTACGGGAAGCAAAAGCCATAACAGAATGAAGTACATTTCCTGTAGGAGGAATATTTTTAGACTTTTAGAGAGAGGCAAATGAAAGCTGAACAAAGTACTGCCAACTGCTTTCTCACCAAATTACTCTCAGTAGGGTGCAACTCAACTGAAATTACCCTTTAGAGGAAAAAAAAAAAAGACTGTGCTCAAAAATGATATTGCCATAATACAGCAGTGGAAGAAAAGCAAATAAAACTCGAAAATAGCAAGGGAAAGGTTATTAGTCTGCTTATAAAGTCAATTATAGATGATCAGTGGAGGTACAGTCATATCATTGAAAATCAAATCCAGGGAGCCAGTCCTTTAGACAAGAATGGTACTGTGCAAAAGTAGTCTTAATCACACTATACAAAATGAGTCTGCACATTTGCAGCATGCCTTCCCAATTTATTCAATACAGTCTGAATCTTTCACTTGTTAGCAAAGTCTGTGTCATACTCTGCACTTGGCAGAGTGGCTGAAAACCAGGTTGCCCATTTATGAGACAAAACATTCGTGAGAACATAAAGACTCGTTAACATCTGGCCAATCCAAATAATACCTGGAGCTACACTAAAGCAGGTTTTAATACAGATTTTGGGTGATGAAAACAAACAAAAAGACACATTATCTTCCCTTTTATTGTTTGGCATGAACGTTAATCTGAAATATATGTAATGAAGACAATGGGAAATGGATAAAAGGCACAGCCAATCTGAGCAGCTCAGGGTGCATGGAACAAGAAATTGTGAATGAGCAGGAAAAAAGGAGGCAAGCAAAATCTATCCAAGCCCCATCAGGTGCTCAGTGCTCACAGCACAGTGAGAGGTTCTGCACGGGACTGAGCACTCTTGCACATCCTTGCTGAGAACAATGCACATAAATCTCACTTTGACCTTAAACTGTCAAAAAGTCCTCATGGAGGAATACCATAAGCTTTGCTTTGAGAAAATACAGAGAGCAGCAACAACTGAGGAGATCCAGAAAATCTAGTTCTGGTCTCACGCCTTGGAAAGTTCATGCAAGCCACTCCCATTGCCAGGACCATGAAGATGATAACCCAAGGATGACAGCCTTGGAGTGGATAACTGGTGTTTCTATTTATGGGCCAGTGACACAGCACCTGGCATACATAGCTCCAAGAGCAAGAACAGGTAGTACCCAACACCTGATTCCAGCGTGATGATGTGGTGAGCATCAAGCACTGGAAGCTCATCAGATCCTCCAAAACACTCTGAACCCTCCCAGGGATTTAATATCACCGTGCCAATAGCCAGAGTGGAACAGGTACAGAACCTTAAACAGCCAGTCTGTAAATACCTTGGAAAAACTGAAACTCGGCCAAAAAGCCTGGATATACATCTCCATAGATACATATTATTCCTGAAGAAGAAGAATAAATAAAAATAATAGAAAATATTTTGAACAGGCACCACTTAAAAACATGTGCAAAACAATAAACAGGAAATTTTAAAAAGAAATGAATTAAATGAAATTCCTATGACTAAGTGATAGACAGCTACACTCTTTGCTCCCTACCTGATGATATTCTGTTTCAACTAGCAGCATGCATGCAAAATAAGGCACACACTTAAGTACTCTGTTACACTGAAGTGAGAGTAAGAGTAAGACTTCGCAAAATTGGATGATGAGTATCAGGATCAACTTCTGATGAGGTCTGAATCTTGCCCTTATTTCTTTGTTACTCCCTTCTAATTTTCCAAAAGTAGATGAAATATTTGGCCTATTCTTCCACCACTCAATTACAAAGTTCAGTCAAAAATCTGAGGAATCCAAGATGTTCAACATACACAGTTTAGAACAGCTTAATTCCAGTGATCCTCACTTTTCCAAACACTTTCATGCTCTTACCACAAAGCCAGAAAATTAAATAGGTGCACCTTCATATTTAATACAGCAGTATTGTTATTACAGTTTTAATTTTCACTACCTTTTCATATTAACACATCCACTCTGCAGCTCTGATACTGATATGATCTAGTTTCTGCCACACCAGAACGAGTATTCAGCCCTGCTTGCTCAAGGCTGGTTTTCATCACCATACTCACATCTGGAAGCACAAAACCACATGCTTGAGACTGCTGTGCTGAAATCACCACCAAGACACAGAAGAGTGAAGGGTGACCACTGCAAAGCTCTCCACCTGCAGCTGTCTCAGCTGCAGCGCCCATCATATAGGGCAGCCTGCGCAGCTCCGTGTGCATCAGCTCCGTCATGAAGCTGTGACAGCAGTCTGGGTTGTTGGTATTTTAGAAACTGCTCAAGATTACTTTTCAGACTGATTTCTATTATTTCCACAAGTTCCTTTCCCATTACTCAAGCAACGCACACGCGGTGACAGTTCTGTCTGTCCTAGCTGTCAGTTCCCACATTCTCACCAAATGTCCTCAGACGTAATTTAGTTGGGAATGGAAAGAGTACACTTGCCAACTCAGAAATGTTGAATATATTTAGTTACTTCTCATGGCATTCCTCTTCATACAAGACCCACAATACGTCTGCCCACCAAATTTGGCAGCTGTAAAACTCCGACAACACTGAGCAGGGTGGACTTAGGCTGGATTTAATCTGTTGCATCTTGTGGTTCAGGGTGTCTTACGGAAGAAAGCAAAGCAAACAATTCAGTGGTAAGTATCAGCAGATGAAGTCTTTTACTTTGAAAAAATAAAAACCCTCCAACTCACTAAATGAGTTTTCCCTCCTCAAAGGGAAAAATGCAGGTTACCAATTCTGGGGGTGGAGAAGTGTCCGGTGTTTCACATGTTTGATGGAAGACCAATAAAACAAGGTGTCAAAATCCCTTTAAGCCTACAAGAGTCCCATTTTGCCTCCTGCACAGTTAATGAGGGCTATATACAGGGATTAGTTCAAACCCCTCTTCCATCCCTATAGAAAAACGTCTGGATTAGGTCTGAAGGTGCTTAAGGCTAAGTGCATGGAATTGACACTGAGCTCTCCTTTAACCAGCTACATATCGCCTCAGAGATTATAATGGCAAACAGATCAGCTAGTGCTGATAGCGATTTAATTCATTCCATGTGATTCCTCTCCAAGGACAAATATTCTAGCTGATGGGGAAGCAATTCCAGAGCATCTCACCATAGCAAGCCACACAACACACATAGGGAAATGCAGAAACAATGAAGTAAAAAACACAAGGCTAATGGCACGCTGAAGATATAGCCTGGATAGACTGTGGCAACCGAACACCAATAAATATGAGCTGTCACAAAAGAGTAAAGGCTGAGAAGGCTTTCCATTAAAAGAATTCTATTAATATTGTTAAATTAATGAACAGCAGACTGCCTTCCTTCTCTCTTGGCTGTAGGCAGCCCACACATTTCAGAACAGACATGAAACGTTGCTCATGAGTCAAAGGAAAGACCCTCTTTCCTTCAAGTGGACCATGAACAGGTTCTGCTCCTGAAAAGATGACTGCGATCAGCCCTTTCTTTCTGCAAAACAACTTGTCCCACTAACTTCAAAGAAAAATATCCTTTTCAAAAAGCACACAGAGATATGCACTCGTGAAAAAGTGGCCTCTCAATTAATCAGCTTGAGTAGTAAGCTCAAGATTGTTTCAATAATTTTGATTTGCACTTTTTCTGTGGAATTTTTCATGTATGTCCTCCTATTTTTTTTTTATTTTTTTATTTTTAATTGGCCAGGGTTGGAAGGGACCTCAAGGATCACGAATCTCCAACCCCCTGCCACATGCAGGGCCACCAGCCTCCCCATTTAATGCTAGACCAGGCTGCCCAGGGCCCCATCCAGTCTGGCCTTGAACACCTCCAGGGACGGGGCATCCACAGCCTCTGTGGGCAGCCTGTTCCAGCACCTCACCACTCTGTAAAGAACTTCCCCCTGATATCCAACCTAAATCTTCCCTCCCTCAACTTAAAACCATTTCCCCTCGTCCTGCAGTTATCTACGCTTTCAAAGAGTTGATTCCCCTCCTGCTTGTAGGCTCCCTTTAGGTCCTGAAAGGCTGCAATGAGGTCACCCCGCAGCCTTCTTTTCTCCATGCTGAACAAGCCCAGCTCCCTCAGCCTGTCTTTGTAGGGGAGGTGCTCCAGTCCTCTGATCATCTCTGTGGCCCTCCTCTGGACCCTCTCCAACAGCTCCCTGTCTTTTTTGTACTGGGGGCTCCGCACTTGGACGCAGTATTCCAGATGGGGCCTCACAAGAGCAGAGTAGAGGGGAACAATCACCTTCCACCAGCATAGTTTTGAAGCAAATGCTGGATGTGAACTTGGAAAGGAGCAAGGGAGAAGAGCTAAGTGAGCCACTCGCAGTGACATGGAAAACAATGATGCTCAGGGGGAAATTTTGGCAAGAAAGGAGATATGGAAAGAAGCAGCCTAAGCCAGCCTTCCCAATGGATTTAAACTTTCATTCTGAAAATAATGAGTGGATTTAAGGGAGCTGACCTCCCAAAGCGCCTATTAGCTGAAACTGGTTATTAAGTGAGCCACGCTCTACTGCCATGCTTTAAATTACCACTCCATAAGACTCGACCAGAAGTTACGTAGTAATTCAAACTTGTGCTGTTGTGCTGACTTTGCAGGCAGGTAGCTCAGACCTGTGCCATCAGCTGGGAGACACAGGGACTCCCCTGGTCAGCAAGACATTGTTGAGTTACATTCACATCATTAGCTATCCTGTCCTCAGGACAGAAAAATAGGCAGAAGGCTGAATGAGCCTCCACACAGAGCTACTGCTACTGAGCTCCGCTAGGTTTCTCACACAGGGAGAGCTGTGAAACACCGCATCCTTCACTTGTACAGTGCTGCATGCACAGCTAAGCATCCATATGTGATTATGTGTCGGCAGAAGCAAGGCCACAAGGTAACTGTCCATATTTTTATCATGTTTTTCCATGATATCTAGTATGCTTAAACAGTCACTTTACCTTATAAAACATTTAATGAATGAAAACATAATTACTGTAACAGATTTAATTTTGTAAACAAAAGAAGTACAAGGTGCAAGTAAAAGTACAGCTGAAATCTGATGGGAATTGAGGATAAATGCTTTTTCCCCAATAAAAATCCCCTGCAGCTTTACCCTACGATTTACTGAAACCACTGGTAACTGTCATCTCCGTGTTCAAGAGAACCAGGAACAAGAGGCATTGCTTTGCCACAGCAAGGGTGAAGCCCCACAAATAGAGAACCGTTTAGTTAGTGAAGTCCGCGGAGGAGTAATCAGCTAAATCCTTTAAGAACAATGCTATTTTATGGCAAAACCAGAATGAATGCCCAGCATCAGGATGCATGCTTACAGCGAGAAGGGAGTGAGCAATCAGAAATATTTTGGTGAAATTTCTTTTTTAATGTACAGATTGAAGTCATTTATACCTGTTGTCACCGAGAGTTACAGCTTAGTTAATTTTTGAGTAACAAGTCAGAAGTTGAAACCCTAAGCCCAACAGGTCCCGTGAGGACACTGCTGTGATGGTGACAGCAGTAACACTGCAGTGACAATGCTGCTTCACTGAAGGCCCGCAGACAGGTCACAAGCATTGGCACTCACCAGTCCTTGCAGCACTCAGCTCAAAGCTGCTCTCCTGCAGTGAAATTCTGTGCATTTTTCTTCCAACTTGAAGCTGATCAATTTTTTCCACTGCACTTACACAGAGCTATCAGTTACTGCACACACCTTGCTTTGGCTGTATAAAGGATGCTTTCAAAATACAAGATCACACTCTATTAGTGTAAACCTCCACTTATTACTGGATGAAGGATACTCAGCCGGGTTCAAGGAATCTCCTTCCCACGCAGATGCAGCTACAAATCATGCTGTGATTAAACACAATCACTCTGGAATCACTAAGGTCAGAGAAGATCACTAAGATCATCTCATCCAGCCATCATCCCATCACACCATGCCCACAAACCACATCCCTCAGTGCCGCGTCCACACAGTTCCTGAACACCTCCACGGACGGTGACACCACCACCTCCATGGGCAGCCTGTAACACTGCCTCACTGCTCTTTCTGTGAAGAAATGTTCCCTGATATCCAACCTGAACCTACTCTGGCACAACTTGAGGCCATTCCCTCTCATCCTACTGCTGTTACTCGGGAAAAGAGACTCAGGTACAACCTCCTTTCAGGTTGACACATGACATCCTTGTGTGGAAGCAGTGAAGAGAGACCTGCTCGCACCCAGAGACCTGAGATTGTGTTCAAAGATTCGGATTCAGGAAATTCCACACAGGAGAGTTCATGCTGTTGTCACTTCTTGATGACCCTTGCCCAGCCCTATGGGGCACCTGGGCACCTCATCCTTGCACCTCATGCCATCACCCACTCCTCACCACGCAAAGCAAAGCTATAGAGAAGCAGCGCTGTGTTCCTTGAATGTATCTGTGCCTACGGCACCGTGCCGGCAGCCCGGTGCTGAAATCACCCAAGTGAAAGGAGTCGATATTTGCACCGCTCAGTTGGGTCCGCCTTGGAATACGATCGCTCCTCGCGTGCTTCTTGACGCACGCGAGGCATCAAATAAAGCAGGGCTTTCAAAGGAATTCCTCTATCTTGCCGGGAGGTGCGAAGCCAGGACGGGACCGCACGAAGCTCACGGAGGGCGCTGCAAACGCACCGCTCTCCGCTGCCACCCCGACGGCGCCGCGGACTCGCGCGGGGCGGACGCGCGTGGGGCGGCCCCGCGGGGCGGGCGGGGGTCGCGGCGGGGCGGGCCTACCTCGGACTTGCGCACGACGTAGGCGGCGGGGCGCGAGCCGGGCGGCGAGGGCTGTCCCTTGCGCTGCTGCAGCCAGCGGCGGGGCGACGAGAAGATGCTGTTGGCGGCGGCGGGGCCGCTGAGCGCCGAGGCCGAGGGAGCGCGCGGCAGGAAGGGCGGCTCGCGGCCGGGGCTGCGCTTGCCGCGGGGGCTGCCGCCGTCGAAGAGCGCGCTGCCCGGCGGCGAGCGCTCCAGGGGGGAGCTGGGCGTAGAGGCGGAGGAGCCCCGGTGGGCGCGGGGCTCCCACGGGGGGCTGCCGGCGGCCCTCGCCCGGGGCGCCCGGCCCGCGCCCTCGCCCTCCTCCCGGCCTCCGCCGATGATGGCGGGGTCGAGGCTGCGCGTCTGGCGGAGCCTCCGCTTCGAGAGGCTCTTGGCGGCGGCGGGGGCGGCGGCGGCCGGGGAGGAGCAGGAGAAGACGCTGCTCAGCAGGCTCTGCGCCGACATCGCGGCGGCCGCTGCCCCGGG
This sequence comes from Perdix hodgsoniae, assembly GCA_035772895.1. Classification (NCBI taxonomy): domain Eukaryota; kingdom Metazoa; phylum Chordata; class Aves; order Galliformes; family Phasianidae; genus Perdix; species Perdix hodgsoniae. Next base: position 927,136 of record JAPSGF010000068.1, on the reverse strand, counting down.
TCCCCCGGGCGGGGACGGGCGGGGGTCCCGGGAGCCCCGGGTCCGCGCTCAGCCCCCGGCGGCGCGGTCCGACGGCGGCGGCGGCGGCGGGTGGCTCATGGCGGCGGCGTCCGCGCCGGGGCTGCTCCGGGGCTGCCGCCGCAGCCGCGGTCCCTTTGCTGGGAGAGGAGGGAGGGAAAAAAAAAAAAAAAAAAAAGAAAAAGTTACGAGAGGAAAGGGGTGGGAAGGAGGCAGCCTCGCAGCCTTTATCTCAGCCCGCCGCTGCCCGCCAGAGTCACTCCCCCCGCGGCCGCGACGCGCTCTGGACCGCTCGCCTCCTCTCGGGTCCCGCCCGGCGAGGGGTCCCGTCCCGAGGCGCCCACGTCGGGGCGGCGGCTCCCGGGTTGCCCCCCGCCTCCGCGCTTCCCTCGTGCGGCCGCGTTCCGGGAGGCAGCGCTCCGACAAGAGCCCCGCAGAGCGCGGCGGAGAGCCGGAGACCCCGGGAACGGTGTGCGTCTGGAGGGCTGGCTGCTGGTCCGCCGTCGGTCCCGACCCGCGCAGACATTCAGGCCCTCGCCTCCCATCCTGTGCCGCATTGCTCTCGTTTATCTGACCCCTACAAGCACCTGCTTGAGTGCACGCTGCACCACGTCCGTCTGACAGCCTGCACAGAGCAACACAGAGCTGTGTGGACGTCAGTGCCCCGGCAGCACGGATAACCCCAACCCCGTAACCCTTCTGCCGGAGAAATCACAGCAGCCGTGAAAATGGCTGAGATCAATGAAGCTAAGCCTCTTCGGGATAAATAGACCTGCCTTGTCCTCTGTAGAGACTTTCCTTGCTCCCTCTCCAAGCACAAACAAGGAAACCTTTAATGGGAGAAGGGAAGAAACTTAAGAAAGCCAAAAATGTGAAGAAACACTGCAATCAAAGGTCATCAGCCCCCAGCCCCCCACCCCTCACCCCTCCCCAGCAGTGCAGGAAGCGGCCCCTGGGCCGCAGCATCTGATTTCTGCCCTCTTGCTGGAAGCCACAGCAGCGGGTTCTTTGGGGCTTAAGCATCCTTCCTTCAATTTATCTGAGAAACCACCATCTCCACAACCCCCCCCCCCCCCCCCCCCCC